>JAAWXA010000018.1:4271622-4284122 GCA_038090715.1 Florisuga fusca | reverse complement strand
TGGGGCAACCTTCAGCCCTGGCCACCTAATTCTACATCCTGTCTTTTGTTGCACCTCGTTACTCATTGGGCTGTCAAGTCTGGACTCCAGCCTGCTAGATGAAGGACTGCAAGTTTATTTAAAAGGAAACAAAAGGAAAACACAGCAGTGTTCCTCATTACTGGCAGCCATCATGACTCTGGTTCTGCAGGACCACACAGGGAGCAGTGGCAGTGCCACTCTAACAGTCCCCTTGGCCACCAGGGTGGGCTGGGAACACTGTGGGGTTGCCATGCTACCTTGGGAGCATCTCCAAGGCCAATAAGGAGCTGGTCCATCTTTCCTGGGGAGCAGTGTCACTCTGCCCCATACCCCGTGGAGCTGTCCTGTGCAGCCCTTGCTCTGCTGGGGCTCTGGGGAAGAGGTGACATGGGGTCAGTGACATGGGTGTCTGGGGTGCTGGGGGCTGCCCACCCAACACACAGTGCATGGGGACAGCCAGGGTCAGAGCCACAGCCATCCCCATGAGACTGGGCTGAGCTGTCAGGGCAAGGAACTGCTCACCAGGCGGTGGCTGAGGGTCTTGATGTGGGACAAGTGGCCCTGTTCCCAAAGGAATAGGGATGGGGGTTTGCTTTGCTTCAGATTAAGGGACAAACAGGCTCCTTTTGGAGCTGTCTGTCTGCATCTCACATTGCTTTTTCCAGATTTCAGATAAGTGGTGCTGCCCAGAAGAAGAATTCCCTCCTTCTGGTCGAAAATGGGAAAATTCTTAGGCCTAAAATCCAGCTCAGCTCTGACCCATAAAGGACCCCATGCTGCTGATGCTTTGTCAGGTAATCGTTGGGCAATTTAACTGCACAAACACTTTGTTTGTTTTAACTCATTAGGAATGTTTATACCTACAAGGGAGTTCAGAACATTTACAGCCATCTATGGAATTAGAATGTGTGAAAAATGATATTTTTGCATTGAAGCATTTGAACTCATTCAAAGCCTTTCCAGGCTCCATGTACAGCAGGCAAATGCGTCAGTGGGACTGTATGATGGATTATTTGTGGGTGCATGGACATGGAATCGTAAGGAAAGAAAAGCAAACATTCAAGTTTCACTTTGAAATTCTGGAAATAAGTAAAATATTTGTTTCTGACATGGTGCTGCCCAGCTGGTTCCAGAAAGGCAGGGGGGCAGCTCAATGGGTCTGCAGCACTTACTTGCCCTCCTTCAGGGGATTACATCCACGTGCCCACTTAAACAAAGCTGCAGCCCCTGACAAGGTGGCCTCAAGTGCTGGCTGCCAGCACCTCCTGCCTGGGCTCTGCCTGGGCTCCTGGAGGAGGTGGAAGGGCTGTGTGGATGCAAGGTAAATGACAAAACTACCCAGGTGCATAAGGTTGTTGCACTGTGACCTCATTTAACCCTCTGACTAAGCTGCCATATCTTATTCTGTGACTGGGTAGGTGATGCCATGTCACTGATGAAAAGCAACTCTTTTATCATTAAACTATCTCTGCTTATAAGTTTAAAAGTTTAACCGTGGGTACCTCCAAACCTGCACTGAGGGAGCGAGGTCCTCAAGCACTGAGCTGAGCATCCCTGGGTGCAAAGTGTCTCAGAGCACAGTTGAACTCACCTGAAAGGCCCAGGCCTTTGCTCAACAGAAAATGTCACTTGGAAAGCAAAGTGCAATTTTCTCAAGGAAATGTTTGCATCTTTCCCCCTCACTGGGTCCAAACCCTTTTGCTGCCACCACAGCTGCCCAGGCTCCCACAGACCTCTAGGCTTCTGTCCCAGTGGCCCTGCTGGTGCCAGAGGGTTCTGGCAACACTTATAATGTGGATGATTGATTATTTCCACTGAGGAAATATTTCCACCATCCATTGGTGATGACAGTGACAAGAAGGTACGTTTGGTGTAGGTCACAGCTTCCTGAAGGCCTTGGGCCATTAGGGGATGCAAGGATAGGTCCCAGGTGCCAGGGGGGAGGAAGAGGCTCTACAAGTGAAATAATGGCATGTTAGTGGGGAAAGGAAGGTGCTAAATAGAGTTTAATCCCCCAAGATGCCTCCTGTGAATATTTCCAGAAGCCTTAACAGCTCTTGGCCTGAGCTAGGTGCTCATTCAGCTAATGACAAAGTTACACCCGCTCTGTCTACCCAAACTGATGTGATCACCAAGCACTGCATTAGAAGGAGGTGTCTTTTGGTTACTTTTGTTACCAAGCTGCCTAATACTGATGTGGACATTATAAACCCAAGCAGCATTTAAGTTGCTGTGATCTTAAATTTTATTTTCTTACACATCTGCCCAAGCCAGCTTACATGCTGATCAGTAACTGCTGCAGCCTGGGAATAATCTGGCCCAGCTCCTTGGGCAGGGAAGTAAATTCTTCGTGATATAAGTGAGCTGAAAAATTCTGAGGCCTGGCAGTGACAAAGGGAATAGTGAATGAGAGTGGTATTTCTTTATATTGATCTACCTTTCTTGCTCATCTACTAATAACACTGGCTGTTTACCCTCTGCAAGAAGATGCAGTAGCTGCTTATGCTGAGGTGAGCTTTCCAGTTCTCCCAGTAAGTGTCAGAATGAAGGAATCAAGAAGCCCACAACTAAAGGAGCTGGCTAAAACCACATAAAACTAAGTGTGTTACTATTTTTAAAGCTTGCAATTAAATCTCTTGTCTGACAGATTTAATCTCGATTTTATGTCCAAGAACTTCCCCACACAAATCTGAAGAACCTTCAAGCCAGTCTACCAGGCACAGAGGAACACATAGGAAGGGAGGGTTCTGGGTTTTTGCAGCTGTATGGGGAATCCAGGGAGACACCAGTACCTTCATCTCAGATCTGCAATCCCTACCCTTTGAAAGGAATTGGAGTTTAATCTGCTCTTTGTATTTCCCCTTTAAGTGGTATTTCTCAAGAGTGCACTGCGTATCACTAAAGGCAGTAGTATGTGCCCATTTTATCCCAAAAGTAAATAATTTATGTCAGCTTATGTCAATTGAGATTTGGCATGTTTTAAAGATATGGGAGTGCTTCTGAGGAGCATCTAAATACAGGATGATTCTACAATCTGAAGAAAGTGCAGAGGATGAAAAGGGGGCTGATAAGATCAACAGTGTCATAGAGAAATTAATTGGAGCAAGAATTTGAGAACTCAGTGCATGTTCATACAACACAGTAAAACTGTGGAATTCAGTGCCCCAGGATGTTGTGAATATCAAAATTGTACCTGGCAATAAAAAGTGATTATGCAAAGTAATAATAGATGGGGAGGCAGGGAAAAATCTATTAAGGCCTATAAAAAACAATCAGAATACCAGCTCTGGCTCACCTAAATCAGAGCTGCTGGATGCAGAAAGCTGGGAAGATGAGCTATGGAAACTGCTTCATCTAGGTCTCTTTCCTAAGTGTCTGCTGCTGGCGGACAGGAACGATGTCTTCCCCAGACAGGACATTTGATCTGATCCTTGTATGGCTCTTACCATGGACAGTGTAGGCTCAGGTTCAGATTGAAAAAAAAAAAACAGTGAGCAAACTAGAAAAGGACAGATGCATACCTATTGAACAGATGCTGTGTCTACTGTCTGACAGGAGATGGGTGTTTGTCCTGAGTGAGAGGCTGACATTCAGCACATCTTGCCAGGGAACTGTATTACACTGCTTAGCATGGGATCCTTCCACAGGGATCCTTCAGGCACATAATGAGCCAGTTGGTCTTCACTGCAGAAGAAATCAGTCCAGCAAGTTAAAGGACACTTTCTTTGAAAGATTCAAAGCTTTCATTTCTTAATTGGGTACAAAAAAGTCAAAAAACAGGTATACATCAATATTTTATCTCTATTAAAACTTTAAGCTCTAAAGCGCATAAAAATTATTTTCTAGCAAAGTAAGATTTTCTCAAAAGTTGAAACACACTGTGATGGAGCTACCTGTGTCCTGTAACCCTGAGCCCTACAGGGTCTCCTTGTTCCCAAATTCCACTGCTTTTGCAAAAAACTCTCCCACCTTAAAGCATTCACAAGCTGCATATGCTGACCCATGCCTGGGAGTCAGGCAGCTTGAGGGAGCCTGAATCCCCAGTGCCTCAGCATTGATGGCTTGCTCATGGTCAGCAGTTACTGCCTGCAGCCCATAACCCTCCCCCCTGGCCATGGTGGCAACCCTGTGCCCTGCCAGGGTCCATCCTCCTGCCAGCTCATCACCTGCAGTGCCTTGGCCATAGGTCCCATGCAGCTCTGTTGGAGCTGGACTGCTTGGAGTGATGATACTTTACATCCCCTCAAGAAGAATAAATGAAGCCTGCTCCTCAGACCCCAGAGATGAGTGGGTGCATTCGTTTAAATGAACCTTATTTAAATGAAACTAATTTTTAAGAGTTTTTGTAAACTAGTCACAGATATGCTAACTAACCTGCTAACAGCAGGTCCACTAAACACAACAGACAGTGAACCACAGAGACCAGCCAGCCAAAACAAGAGGTCACTGCATAAAAGCTACAGCCCTCTGCTCACATCTTACCTTTTGCAATTTGCTGGTGTCCCATGAGAAGGTAAGGCTGCTGTTTCCTCCTTTTTCATTCACAGGGTAAGACTTTGATCAACAAATTAAAAAAAAAAAAGTGTTTAACCTAGTGTACTTTCTCATGGTGCTGAGGTATGGATTTGAGTGAGAGAAGTACAGAAAGCTGAGGAGGCATTAAAACCTGAGGCAGAATGGGGGATTGCAAAGAACAAAGGTGTGTACCATGAACAGAGCTAGCAAAGACAGATTAAACTAAATGCACCCAAGATAATTCACAAGGATAGAGCTACCAGGGAAAGATATAAATTAGTGAGAGCTGAGATTTAGCTGAATCCAAAGAAACAGTTGAAATAACAGTTAAAATCACAGTTGCCTTTCCAGTAGTTCATGGGTTTTTTTCCTTGTAGTAGTTTCTCATGTTTGTTTTGGCACTTGGGGGGAAAATGTCAATGAGAGAACTACTGTTAGTGTGTCCTGCTGTATGACGTTGAGTTATTCCAGTACCACAGCAGCTATTTTCCAACAGATTAACATTCAGATACTGGGAGAGTTCATCCAGTTCACATAAATCTCCATAGAAATTTTATTAACTTATAACTTCTTAATTGGGTGGGCCACCTACAAAATGAAAACAGATTGCTTACGTTCTTGTAAGATAGAAGAAATACAATTTTTTAGAAGTCTATAAAAATACATGCCTTTCTGAAAAGATGGAAGTGCTAATCTATTAAATAGTGGCACTTGGATTCCCAGCCCTTCTAAAAAAACCCACAACTTAATTGTCCCCTTAGTGGACTGATTTTTTTTTCCTTTTTTTTGTAATAAAAAAAGAAAAGCCAGAAAAAAAAAAAAAAAAAAAAAAAAAAAAAAAAAAAAGGAAAAAAAGAAAAGAAAGAAAAAAGGAAAGGATGGGAACAAAATTAAGGCACTGGGTTGGCACTCAGGAGATCTGGTTTCAGTTCCTGGCTCTGTCAAACACTTCTTATGTGACCTTGTAAATGTCACTTTTGAGCATGTAAAACCATCTGGCCTGATCTAGTGAAACATGTATTTAATTTTAAGATGCAAGTAGTTCCACTTACATCTCACACGCTTAAATTTAAAGACATGTTTACATGCTTTGCTGCTTTGCTGGTTGGGAGCCACAATGCTAAGCCACTTCCATAGACTCCTGCATCCCAACTGCAGAGGGAGGGAAGGAATATTTGGTCACTTGGAGTTCTCCAAAGCAGAGGCAGTGGCTCTCCTCTCCTGTGCAGCAGCACAGTGGGTTCTCCATTCTGAGTGCAGGAGTAATGCAAATTATTCCTATGGATAAAAGCTGCAAATTCAGATGCCTTACTTGTAAATAAAAATCAGCATTTAGGCACTGAAATACTGGCCTGATTTTCCAGAGTTGCTGAGCAACCAACACTCTCATCAAGTCAAGAACCCAAGAATGCTTTGTGCTTCACAAAATTAGGTCGCTTCTTTGGAGGCTAAAAATAGATTTTTGAACCCCAGTTTCAAGACTCAAAGCCTTGTCTTTCTGTCTTCACAAATAAAATGATGTTGCATTCTGTCCCTTGCTACTGTAATTAGCAACAGCCACAAACATACAAAACTCAGATTCAGAAGTCCACATACCATCATTTAACCATTTCCCTGTTTTCTAAATGCAATTAAAAAGAGTAGAATTCCACTGAGACATTTTAAATAGTGTCTATAATATACACATGTGTAAACACATGTTTTTAATGTACATAGTATATACAATGTTATTTTGTGGCATAGCAGATGTTTCTTAATTCCCTGACACCATGCACTGGAGTGAGATTATGCCAGCCTATTTTATTGTGAATAATGTGCTTTGCTCCATCATTAAGTGGGTTATTAAAGACATAAAAAAAACTTTTATGCCCTGCTTTTCAGCAGCTGTTGGTGGCCTACAAAGTGATAATCCTGCTTTCAGCAAATATCCTTAGACTTAAAACCAAAATAAACAGATTTCACAGGCAACCAAGTTGACTCCTGAGTGGGAAGATCATAACTTTGTGACATTTCCAGCACCATGGAAGCAGAAATGGCATTACTTCTAAGAAAAGTCCTTAGATCACAGGCTGGAAATGAGATGGCTGCTCCATACATAATTTCTTCCCACAACCACACAGTAACTCCTATACTAAGCAAACAAGCCTGACTGGCATTTATTTCAGCAGAACCAGCAGGGGAGGGAAAATTTTAAAGCAAGTGCTTATTTTAAATAAACAAACAAACACGTCACCAAAAAAACCCAGTACGTGTGATAATAGCTGTTTTTTCCTTCCTAATTAATTATGTGGCAAACACACAGTTGCAAATCCTGTAACCTTAGCTTTGAAGAAAATCAGCTGAGTAGGTTGGATAACTTCAAACAAAAGGGGAGAGGGGACAATAAAGGTTAGGTGGCCGTGTTCCGTCACGGGCGCTACAGCTATTAATTGAAACGGATGTGACCCCTACATGACAAAGCTCCAAAGGTGTACAGGGTAGAGGGTTTATTCTTATAAATAGGACTGATGCCAGGTCAAGCAGCCCCCCTTGCTTTGGACTTCCTAAAGAAAACAGCTTCAGACAGCTGAGCAAAAGAGTTATGGAGAGTGCTGAGATAGGAAATATCTACAGTTCCTGATATATTATGATTGGCCCCGGGAATGAGGAAGCCAAGAGCCAGAGGTAGTCCTAAAGGGTGCTAAACTCTACAGTGCTAATGTACACAACAACATCCTCATACAAGCAGATGTTTAAAAAAAAAAAAAAAAGAAAAAAAAAAGAAGGAGGGTAGATGGAAACTGTATTTAGGCTGAGTTGCTCACACCCTAGGGAGAAAAACTAAAAAAGGGAGAATGTGGAACCAATTTTCAAGCTTAAGCAACTGAAACTCTATTAAATGATTCTGTCATCAACATGAGATGAGAAAAAAAAAAGTGATAATTTATACAACAAATTGGGTAATTGTAACTGCGTGGACAAATGCTATTTCTTCCTTGATAACTGAATAAACATTGTTACAGGAGGAAGGTTATAAGGAAATAGCCACTTTAGTGAACTACAAGCAGCAGGTCTCCTGCTTATGTTCATAGCCAAAGAAAGGCATTAAGGACTGAAAGTCATATATGCTCTTAGACACAAACAAATATATTGAGCTACTTAGTTTTTTTAGTTAGTGCATGGGACTTGCTAGAGATTGGCTCAGCTTCATATGCCTAGAAGCAATCTCAGCCTAATTACTATATCATGCCAAACACCAATATGATTTTTTTTTTTAAGAGATAGTAATGTAAACTGGAGGAATTACAGGAATCATATAAAAAACATTGAATCTTACTTCATCCTGGAATAGCACAGTGGTCAGCCAGGGCCAGTGGAAGGACTGGGAGAGCAAACCTGAAACACAGAAAACCCAGCAGACAAATCACACAGCAGAATACATACCCACAACAGCTAAATACCCAAGTTTCAGGATCTTCAAGTTTTTATTTCTCTTTCTGCCACAGACTTCCTGTGGGATGCTGGACAAGTCACTTAATGGCTTTCACACCTTTGTATTGTTCTGCTCAAGATTACACTGGATTCTGCAGGTGGAGACCAGGCCCTTAGTGCCAGAAACCCTTCTTGAAGGGTCACTGTTGAAGCACAAATACTTAACAAACTTACTTAGCTCAGGGATTTGCAATACTCACCTCAGAACTGGTGACCCTTCAAGCTGGGAGGACCCTGTACAGATTTCCTCATCAGGGCTCTTCTAAAGCACAAGCACAATTGAAAAGTAGCCTTCCTTGGGGAAAGAAAAAAAAACACCTCAGTTCCCTTGGCCAGGAGATGACTCTCCCAAGCAATGATGCACTACCCATGGGCTGTAACACAGCCCTGAGTTCAAGGTTCAGTTGTGCAAGGTGTTAAATCCCTCTGGCATCAACAGGACCATGTGTTCACTTGCAGATCTGCATGTGCTGAGAGGCTGTGCTGGAGCAGGGAGCAGCTGCCTGTGAGCAAGGTTGGCTTTGAGAGGCTGAAATGAGAGCAGATAGAAAGGGAAAAGGATTGTTGTTAGGATCAGTTTACTGTCTGTCTTTCTGTGTGTGCTTCCATCTACCTGAATACGTGCATGCGTGTAAATAGTCAGACCCTATCACCCCCCTGCTTCTGAAATGGAAAATAATAAAAATATATTTACATAGCTTCAGCATTAGGCTATTAAAAAGCTATAGTCAGTAAGAGGGGAAAAATTTACAAAGAATGATTTGCATAGTAAACACATTTCACAGTTGTTTTGGACAAATGCCCTCAGTAAATATGTTTAAAGTCATGTACAACAAGAATATTTTATCACAAGTAACCATGTTTTAATAAACACTTAGTCTTTTTGTATTTCATTCTTTCTCATCATAATAATAGAAATATAACACCATATATCACTGTAAAACACATTTCCACATAAACGCTGATAAGCACAAAATATTTTTCATCATTTACATTTTAACTGTAATAATATATGGCAGGAT
This sequence comes from Florisuga fusca, assembly GCA_038090715.1. Lineage (NCBI taxonomy): Eukaryota > Metazoa > Chordata > Aves > Apodiformes > Trochilidae > Florisuga > Florisuga fusca. The sequence continues at coordinate 4,275,093 of JAAWXA010000018.1, read as the reverse complement.
TAAAGCTGCATCCATCATGTGTCTAACTAACCTTGCTGTAATGAATTTTTAAATGTAATGGTTTCTGTCACAAAGTAAAATCATACATAATATCTTTTGACACAGTATGCTGGTGTATGCAAGGTTTTAAAATGTAAATGCAGCTTCATTTTTAATTAGATGTATAAACTCAAACCACTGTTTTCTTTTCTATAAACCAAGGGGAAAGGAAAAAGTCTGTGAGCCTGTGTCAAGGCTGCAAGTTTTTCAAGTACCTGGCTCACAGGAAACGTGCACATCCAGCACGTAGAAAAGCGAGGAGCACTAGAAACAAAGGATTAGAGAAATCATAGGGAACTAAAGGTTTTGAGACTGCCTGAAGGGCCTCCCCCAGTTCCCCGGGTGCTGGCTTTGCAGTGGGGCTGAGGATCAGGATCAGGCTCTGGCTGGATGAAGGGGGGAGCAGGGGAGGGCACGTCCCGCCCCAGCCCCTTTCCCCAGCCCTGCTTGAAATAACAAATAATCGGGCTCACAAGAGGAGAATCATTAAAAATAATTTGCACAAGCTTTCTGTTCAGTGAGCCCTTTTTTTTTGATACAATATTTTCTTCAGTGATTATCACTGCGGACATGTTCCTGCCATATGGATGGGAGCGGGGCGAGGAGGCGGCTCAATACCTGAGTGGTTAATTAAGAGCTGTTGCTGGGCCACAAGAAGCAGGTTTGAAATCCCTCTTCACTCACCGACAATGAGTAGCTTTTTTAGCAGCAGAAGTCACTAGGGACAGCCAGAAGCGCAGGGTAATTATTTGAGATAACACAGAGCTGAAGAGCACGCGCGTGTGCGCGGGTGTGTGCGGTATCTGAGGTGCGGGGGGCAGGGGGAGGCAGGAAAAGGAGGGCAACACCACAGAAAAGTCTCTAATAAAAAGGTCAACATCTCCTATTTTTCTCTACAGCGTCGGCAGTCTGTAATGCCTTTTTAGAATGAATGACAACGGCTTCTATCTTTTTTTTCTTTTCTTTTCTTCTTTTTTTCCAAATGAACCTCTTATTTTGTATTCCAACTTTGTGGTGGTGAGCGCGGGTCTCAGAGGCCAATCTGAACAAGTTATGCTCACTTTATCAGCACGGATGCTGAAATGACTTTGATTGCATTGTTGCAAAAGAGCAGTAATTTCAACATTAATTCACGGACACCCTGTGCTCTCAAGAACAAAGAGGAAAAAAAAAAAAAAGCAGTGAACTAAAGGCCCTGAATAAAATGAGGAAAGTCCGTAACTTCTTAGAAATTTAGGGCTAAAATCTCTGCAGGGAAAATCCACCTATTTCCACAGCAAGAGAAAAGCAACTCATTCAAACCAGCTGAGGGTCTGGCCTTTGGCTACAAGATTGTTTGTGGGGAGAGGGCTCAAGGTTATTATTTATGTCTTTTAAATATAAAGCAAGGCTCAAACAAGCCACAGTTTCAGGGATGCTCTTGCTGCAGTGCCATTCACTGTTTTCCTCAACAATGCAAAGAAGCTTGCTGGTGTTTAAAGGCTATATTTTTCTAAAGTGCTTCATAGCCATTATGAAACCAAGTTGGCATTCAAGTCCACCCCTCTCCCAAATATCCAGATTCTGGCACCTGGTGAAAACTGAAAGCAAAGTGTAGTAATCCACTGCAGCACTCTATTCCTTTTCTGAGAGCTGCAGAGGAGAATATGACCATCCCCTCCTTTTTTTTTTTTTATTAAAGCAAGCTTTTCTAGTGTATTACTGAGCAGACATATGATGAAACCTCCATCATGTGTTTTTTTGGCATTTCCAGAAAATCCCATATGTGATCTTCTAACTTAGAAGGCTTAAATCTCCATTCAAATAGGAGCTCTGTGAAGCTCACATGAGTGCTTAGCTTTGTGCTGTGGGGTAGAAATAAATTCAAGCAAGCAGAAAGACCCACAGCCTCTTTCTCTCTGCACACACCTTTTCACCTCTTCTCAAAGGCTGAGAGATATTTTGCCTGAGCAAACAGAGATTTTGAACTCACACGGCAGGCTCTTCAAGCACACCAAAGGCTTTGCAGTGTTAGGTGTGGGCCAAAGCCCCAAAACTGCCCCTCTGTGGCATGGGGACCAGGCTGTACCTGTTTGTGCTCTGCTTAAAGGCAGCTCTTGCAAACCTTTGATGTTTCTAGAGTGCAAACAATACTGCTCCAGCAACAGCACTTTTGCCAGTAGAACTGTCTCAGCTTTGTTTAGAAACTGCCCAATATGTTAATTATCATTTTTACCTCTGTGGCATTATACTGTCAAACTGTACAACAGTCTTTAGAAAATAAAAGCCAACACCCTAAGCTGCTGTACCCGGCTCCCATAATATCTATTCACTGGCAATGCCTGAGCTGTCAGATCAGAAGAAGCTTCATTGGAATAAAGGTGGGCAGATGTGTGATAATGAGACAGAAGCATACAGATGCTAATATAACTGTTCAGCAGAGCAGGCTCGTCTTCGTTAGGCAGACCCAGGTAGCAGCTGCAGACTGTCAGGCACTGGAATGCTGCTTTCTCTTGATTCTCATTTAAGATCAGCTTCGTTCGCTGTCTGTCAGTGAACTTTTCCCTCACAGGAGCCTGGACCCCTAGGTGATCAGTCACATTTCGACATAACTAGATGTCAAAAGAAGTTTAAGTTGTATGACGAACTGTGATGCATTCCCTGTGCTGGCTGGCAGTCTCAGCCCTCCAAGGCGTCTTGTTAATGATGCACCTGGAAACTCTAGAGTATTTCCTGTATTTTGTTTTCTTATTAAAATACTGGCTAAGCCTTTGTCAATATCCATGTCAGCAACTGTAAGCTCAAGACAATATTATCACAAGCATAATTTGATTTAAAAATGGAATCATGGACCTGTGCTGACCAAGCAGCAGGAGATGCACGCAGAATGAGGAGGATGCTAGCTTTGTGTTGCTGTAATTTATCCTCATCAATTAAACCAAAATATTTCTGATCTTCCAGGGGGGCAAGGCAGGGCATTCTGAGGCAGGTGAAATAAATTTTACTGAAGTTGCCTTATGAAATACATCTGCAGCCAGCCGGCTCGCTCGCCTGATGAACACAACCAGGAATAAGATAATGGAGAGCCTCCATAGATGAGCAAACAGCTCAAATACTCTGGAGCTTGGAAACACAAACAACCTGAGATTGTCGTTTCACATGCTGCTGAAACCTTTGAACTGGAAGTCTGAACTTCATCAGCTTTTCATCTGTTGCTACGAGCTGTTTACCCACTCGAACTCAGAGGTTTCAGAGAGGAGACAGACTGAGGCTATTTTACATAAAATACATACGTGCTCACACAATGCAGCAAACCTTCTCCTACAATATTTGTGTGATGAGACTTAATATTACTTGGTGCTTAATCAGATTAAGCCAATATTTAATACTTCACATGGCCAGATCCAATTAACAGGTTTCTTACCATCTTACATTTCTGAATTCAAAGACCAC
>JAAWXA010000018.1:4246622-4266622 GCA_038090715.1 Florisuga fusca | reverse complement strand
AAGAACAAAACCCCACCAGAGACCCCTGGCCTCCCCAGACCCACAGTTGCATTTTCGGACTGGAGTTCATATTTGATTTTAGCTGTAAGTGGAAATAAATTTATCACATTTTCCCTTCATTCACATGACAAAACAATCCTGCAGATCAGATTGGCGAGATGAACAATTTCTGTCTTAAAAGATACCTCAGACTGAAAAGATCAGGATGGGTGCTGAATGTCAAAATTCTAACACAGCTGTATGGAAAGTCAGGCTAACACCACATTTACAGGATAACACAGTAAAGACCACAGCTATAGGGAAAAAAATAAAAGAGAGGTAAATACTGGAACTTTTTTTTTTCATGGGATACTTATTTTATGCCACCTTATAGAAAACAAAATTGCAACATGAATAATTTACTAGGATAAATACATCATTTTGGAATTTCATCACTTTTTTTCTTTTTTACTGAAACAGGAAAACAAAAGAGCTCAAAAAAGCTGGGATAGGAAAAAGTATCTAATATACATCAGTGGGTTAACTATATATTAACTAAAAATTACAAATTTGGTCTCATAAAGTACACACGCCTGGGAAGCATAACAGCTACCAGAAAAATTGCTATAATAATCTAAAATTTATGACTAATTACTGGTATTTAGGCGATGTTTCACCTTATCAGATGGTATATTCACACACATGCCTAACTGCATTTTGCAAAACCTTCCAAAGTTCTGCTATTTGTTTCTGTTTCACACTGGGACAGTAACAAAACTTGTTATGTGGCCTTGAAAAATTAATTAGCTTCAAATGGTTACAGTGGGAAGGAAAGTGCCAGGTTTTGATCTATTCACCATTCTAGGAGAGCACTGCCTTTCTAGAGAGACAATTATCAATTTACTTAATGAAAATAAGGGTAAAAAACCATGTAAAAAAAAAAATCTCTTTTCTGAAAGTATTCTAAGCAGTCTCAATACGAAAGAGATTTAATAAGTGGGAAAAGGAGTAGTGAAATAAAACATTTGCATCAATGTTGTTGCTATAAATAGAAGTAAAGGACCACTGCAAGACCAGTTGACATACTTTCACACTCCTCCATAAGTCCTCTAGAGAACTTTCAAGATTGTACCATCACATGCAGGGTGCAAGCAAGCAGAGGACTTTTCATGCATTCCTTGCCTCGTGATGTTATTTCCATAAGAAAAAGCTGGAAGTTGAAACTGTGACAAGTTGCACTGACCCAGGGGAATGCAAACATCCATCTCCTGATAACATGTTGAGATAATGCACGTCACCACTGCAGCCAGCATGAGGACACTTGTCTTCACTCATTTTATATCCACTCTATCACATTCCTGGCCACACTTTCCTATCTGTCCTTTCAACACACTCCATACATTCCTCCAGTCAAGTGCACAACTTGCTTGTTCAAACAGAACTGGGCAGCACAATTACACTTTCCTTCCCAAAGCTGAACAAAACCGAAAAGCTACTCCAAACTGCTATTCTAGAAAGTCAGTTTTTCACACCCTACTGTGGGAGTAGCCTTCCTTTTTTCTTTTCCCAAGGAGTTTGGCTGTTGGCCTTGAGTTAGTCTTTCCTCCCACTAGACAGAAACACAGTATTGCACTCAGTCTGGGAGATCTGGAAACCACTCAGAGAAAAGCACACGTGCATGACTCCTTGTTTGCCATCCATTATTCTGTTGATAACTTCTCCATTGTGTTGAAACCATAAGCTTACACTGCATCCTATTTGTCAAATTAGCCCAGTCTCTAACATCTCAAATAGTAACAGAATCCTTATTTTTAGAATTCCTTGACAATTTTTCTAGATACAAACTCACGGCAAATACATTCCATTAATGTCCTGATTGGTGGTATAGGGGAGCTGGAAAAAATGCTGAATAAAAGCAAGAAATATTAACAAGAAGAAATGTAGTTTGTCTTCTGCCTATTCCAAGAGTGGGGAATGGAAACAGGAGAGAAAGAAGGGGAAAAATCCAAATTGAAAATATTGTACTTTGCAGAAGTGTATTTTTGAGCATTTCTGTCAAGGGAAAACAAAAACCATTATTGACAGTCATGGGAAAAAGAAAACTCTTTACTCATGCAATTTTCCTTTTCAGAAAACATCTAGCAGGCTCTGATTGCACTTAGCTCTGCAAGACGCAAATAAAATTGTATAAGATCAAGATTAAGGCTGAGATAAATTTACAGGATTTTATATTGGTTCCAGTCAGCAGTGAAATTAAAACCATCAAAGCTTTATTACCTTTCAGGTGCTTACTAGCAAGGCTAAAGCCACTAGCATGGCTGAACTCCAGCATGGTGCAAGGCACCTTCTCCTAGAGTTGACATTACCTAAAAGGAAAAAGGAATAATTTGTTTCTGTTTCTACCTCAGATGTCTTTTGTCCCTTCCCTTGAGATGATAACATTGAATCACAACATATTCTGGTGATAAAGAAACCAACTAAATGGCCACAGGATTCATGAGTGTGGATTTCAATGGATTTGACCTGGATTTCTCAGCTGGGGCCAAAGACTTTCAGCTTGCAGCTGCTTATTCTGTTTCTCCTCAGAATCTACTTGCCAGCAGATTTCCAGTGGGGACAGAGTTCACATTTTTGACAATGATGTCACTAATGATGTCACTCATCTTACATCCTATACTTATTTGTAGTATAATATTTCTCTGAAGAACCTACCTCCTTCCCCTGTCAACCTACTACTATTTATCACTTCAGTTGTGGCTTCTAGGTAGTCTGGTACTCAGCAGAGTGAATTACTCTGATATTTATCTCAAGAGACAAGCAATGTGATTTGTTACCTACCTGGTGCCAGAATGGATGAAGATGATGAGGCACAGGATATACATTTTAAATGGAAAACAAAGTATTTGAATTTAGAAATAAGTAATTTTTCAGCTAAACCTTTACCAGATGTGGTGTTTTGGCACATGCCAAATTCACGGAAAAGCAAGAAAAAACAATCCCTGAAGTCTAATACCAGCCATAGGAAGGTGTGTCTTCACAGATCTGAGGGGATTTTTAGGGCACATCTTGTGGCAGTCCAAAAAATTGTGCTTTTATATATATAATTGAATCCAGCGACCAATTTTCACAACACAAATTATGCTATCAATTTACAGTCATTGTTCTAAAAAAGGTACTTTCCTTGTGCACAAACTATAAAAGTTCAGCCACCTAAATTACATAGATTGATCTGTCTGTGGTGGAAATTGCAATTTAACCTTTATTTATCTGGGAGTATGCTGTGCACCTGTTCTAACCTTCAGACAAATTACCACATAACCCAGTGCCTGATAATAAGGTATTCACAGACTCTAAAACTGAAAATATAACCCCTTTTGCCTAAAATCCTTCAGACCTATCAACCCATATTAACTAGGCCTGGAAAACAGCTCTGCTACATAACTCAAAGGTCAGCAAGACGTGGAGGACAAATATACAGTGTGTTTGAGGGCAGGTAAAGGATCACAGCATCAGTTGGGTTGGAAAAGACCTCTGAGATCATCAAGTCCAACCCTTGATCCATTACTGCCCTGGTTCCCAGGCCATGGCACTCAGTGCCACATCAGCCTCTTCCAGGACTTGAATCTACCTGAAGGTTTGAACCTTTGCCAAAAAGCAATGGGGAAAAGAAGAGGCAAGGAAAGACACTCTTGCCTTTTCCATCACAAAGGGGGAAGTTCTTGGACATGAAGAAAACAACTGCTTGTTTAACAGCTGGCCACTTACCATAATTCCACAAAAAAAAGACACGGACAACGTAGGTAAGGAAACACCATTAAGACACCTTTCTTAGGAATCTAACCAATGCTGCCTTCAAGTCTTCAGGTGAACATGCCTGTGTTCACAGCCTGCCCAAACAAGTCTATGAATTAGACACCAAAATGTCAGCCAGGTCTGTATGTCTGCAGTAGCTATGGTCACTGGGACAGTTCTCAAAATATGCATCACAGGTAACTGTGTGCAGTGATGCCTGCCCATATTTGCAGAATGTGGGACAGGCTCCTCTGGAGCTTGATCTACCTCACGCATCCTAAATCACATGCTAGAGATAATATGTCAACTGTCAACACTGTTAACTTGCAACTCATCAGGGCACAGAAGAGAGGAGGTCTGGGTTATGAATATCTGTACAGTTACTGGAAGTACTGATCTCATTTTAGCACCTCTACAGAGTGATACCAACATTTTCCCACCTTTTCTTTCCCCCTTTATCCTAATTTAGGACAATATCTAAGAAGCCTAGGAGGATACAACAGACCTCAGACCTCCTTCTGTAGGAATATTTTCTGAAGGTCCAGGAGAATCTATGCCATTCCCTGACAGGCACTCCCCATAGCCCTTACATATATTTGGGCAGCCCTGAATGAAGTCCAAGGAGCAATAGGCATGCACTACCCCAACTTCAACATTTGCACAGCCTGTGTGAGAGGTCTGTCCCATCCATGCAGCCTGGAGAATTACAGCACTGTCTGTGCCCCATGCCAAATCTGAGCAATTCTTCCTCCAAAGCAACTTTAATATTGCTCACCACGTAGGAAATGCAAACTTGGTTTTATCAGTCTCTTTAGTTCTTGGCATAACTTCTGAGCATGGGGTCACAAGGTTGGGAAAAGATGATGGAAACTTTGTTTGGTTCCTCTTTTGTCACCTATTTTGAATTTTATATTTTTATCCTATAGCTTCTGCAAATGACCTGTGGTAATTCAGATTACGAGTCATTTAGAGGGTTAACATGCCATTAATTGAGAAAATAGCAGTGTATCAGGCCACAGACAGCATATGAAACAATAGTCTCCTTTCATCTGAAACCATTATGTATTCAGTATTCTCACAGAGTATTGTCTCCTCTTTTCTCCTTCAAGGAGTGAAATACAACCACTCCAACTAAGCCGGGAATTATGTTCTCTGTCTCTACTCTAAAACAAAATGGCTAAATTAACCACTCCAGCTTTCAGTTCAATTGCTATTTTTGAAAATATGATAAACCCACCATTCATGTTTTGCCTTCTCTTTTTTCACTCATGCGAAGACTTTTCTTACAAATTAAAACTTAGAAGTGTGATTCTGAATGTTAATAGCAAAATTGCAATTACTCTTTCCATAGGTTTATTGGAAATTGTTTTCTTCCTTCAAATTTCAAGCAACCCAACTGGTTTAGCAGCCAAAATGCCTCTCCAAATCTGAGGAGGTCAAAGTCCGGATGTTTTCCAGCCATTAGCATGTAGCCCTACCATGTAGGGTTGGATATCCACAGTAAGGAATATTTGTGCACGTGTGTTCCTCTTGTAGGTTTAAGAGCTTTTGAGAAGGGTTGTGCTGCAAGAGTTTCTTGAGAGGCAGCACAACAAAATCTCAAAGATTCACAGCCTACATTCCACGGCCAAGCATTGCTGTTAAAACCTCCTTTTTTTTTTTTTTTCTTTTCTTTTTCTTTTCTTTTTCTTTTCTTTTCCCAGCAGTTCTAGTCAATAAGGAAAAGTAACCTCACTGCAAGTACTAGGCTTGATGCAAGAGTAACCCATCACCAAGGAGAAATACTTAAATCTCACTCATTTTCACAAGGGATGGAATGGGATATTTCAGATGGGAGGGAATAAATATTGACAAGAAAACTAAATGCCAGCTGCTTACCCCAAACTGGTGGTTTTATACTGACTCTTGAGTATGCCTCACATTTTTCACCATTAAATGGAAAGACCTAATAAAAAAATACCAAATAATCAGAACATAAAAGTGTATAACGACCATAAAAGAATACATTCTTCTTTCTTAATGTTTCAGCTGTCTGAAGAATAGTTTTCTGGTGTAAAAGAGATAACTATATATCTTCTGATTTTATTGGCTGCAGATTACACTAATTATCATAAAAAATTACTACCACTAATAAAAATTCTATTATAAGTTACTTATAGTAATCTCTAGGGTACTATAGTTAGCTTAGAAAAGATCGTAATTACACTGCATTACAGGGAGAATTTGTTTCCTGAAGCAGCTTTAATACTGTCTGTTTCTTTTAACACTTTAAAGTTGTTAGGGTTTTAGTTTTTTTTCCTCTTTCCCTTTTCAGGTCAAATGTTGCCTGTTATTTTCATTGTGCAGGATGTGATTTTATCCCAGAATAATGATCTATCTCTGTTGCAAGTGACGCAAATGAAGGTTTAAAATCACAAATATCTGGGTGGGTTTTACCTCCCCAGGGGGTTAGCATGTCTCAATGGAAGGATGCATAAAAGGGAAGACCTAACACTCTCCGCCCAAAGGGAAACACATTCTGTATAAAATTGCTGGAAGCTAGTGGGTGTTCACAAAAAATACAATGTTCGGATTTTATTTGACAAGACAACAATTGTTATTTTCCCTTTTAGATACTTTGCATTTTACCATCTGTGAGGTTGATGACTCTTAAATGACCTTAAATCATGCTGCTGTTAATGGCAGTGGTTACAGGCAAATGTGGAATTCTGTGCACTACCTGCCTTGGACTGAACATCAAACTGAATGGATTCACTTTGATTGCTGACACTGTAGTAAATAACCTCAAAGTCCAACTAATTAAAGTAAAATTGAAACAGTGGCCATTTCTTTTAGAAAGGGTTTCAATGCTTCAATAGCAGGGCTAATCAACATCTTAATTAACAGTCATATAAAATGAAATAGCCCATTTGAGGTGCTTTAAAAAAGACAACTTATTTATGCAAAGACTAGTGGCATATTAATTGCTAACAGTAAGAAAAAAATACGCCTTTGAGCTTTACAGCTTCCTTTGCAGCAAAAGATTTGAGACCTAAATTGTGGAAAAAGCATATTACGGTGCTTAATTTTATGGCAGACATGAACCAGAGGCAAAAGCAAATGTGGGAAAGTTATGTGGTGTGTTTCAGTTTTCTAGTTATTTCTTCTTTTTTTTTTTTCCCAAATGAGATTAATTAATCAAAGCATCATCGCAATATTCTCATTCTATTTAAAGTTAAGCAGTCAGGGTTTAGTCCTGGGAGACCCTGACTGAGCTGGCTGTGTTCCAATACAACAGCTAAGTTGCACAAACATCTTCCCACTGAGACCAGCTGGACAACTCAGGATCCTGAGTGCAAGCCTGTCAGTTCTGCAGTGCCCTACTCAGGACCCCGCAGGATTGAACCTTCTCTTCCCCAATCCTGCAACATGCATGCACACTTACAACTCACCCAGGCAAACAATCAAAGGGCTACTCATTTGACTTGGCATTTCCAGAATCAGTTCCCAAATGACTCATCTCCTCCAATTAGTCTACCTCAGGTTGTATCTTTAAATAACTTTCATTTACTAAGTGAGGGAGGGAGGAGCAGCAGGCAGGACTTACATTTCCTTTCCTAATTACTTTACTTTTGTTGACATCTTGGAATAAGTTTTTACTTTCAGAGGAGAAGAGTTGATTTACACTACAGAAAGAGCACAGCAAGCATGAGAAAATTATTTGCCCTTCCTCCTGCCAGGCATCCATTTCCTTTTCACTGTTGCTAACAATGCGCTAACTATTTATGCGTTTGTCAAAGGATCCCAACGTAAGAAAACTATATTTAAATCACTTCACTACAAAGTGAAAACACAAGGTAATGATTCAGACTCTATTTAAGTAATAACAATATTTGCACAGACTGCCTGGCGAGCGTGCTGGTAGGTGGCAGGAGCTCAGTACAATCCTAAAGGGTCAGCAGTAACGAGAAATCTGAAATAGCATTTAATTTTTGTTTTTTAAAAAATAGCTTTAAATTAAAGACCCTGAAATATGCGTAAGAAGATGTCATTTCCCCTGATTTCAATGAAGCTGAAAAGGAGGCAGCATTATTTGCAGAAGGACATTCTAAGGGCCTTGCAAGTGCCTAAGACAGAATTTGTTTTTCTACCTGCAATGAGTTTCCCTATTTTGCAGGTTTCCCCCCTCGGTCATCAGCCAGAACTGACTGGCACACAGGCTGCCCAGTCCAGCCCAGACCCAAGGCCAGGAGGATGTGGGAAACAAACTGGGACACTCACCACTGAGACTATGTTGAGACTGAAGTGCATTGACAAGGTAATGAGGCAACATGCTTTACATGCTCTGCAAAGGAGATCAATCCCTCTGCTGTCACCCTTCTCATGATGGGCTCTTCTCATAAACTGTATTTGCATAACCTCAGCTGCAAAAAATCAGAAATCAAATAGAGAGCCCAAACATTTTCACAATTTATATATAGCCCAGTCATACAATAGAGTACACAAAGCCAGTGCAAAGAATAACTTTCATTCAGTTCTTGAAACCAACAAAATCAGATGGACCAAAACACTGATGGCTTGTGTGCTCCGTGTTTCGGCCACTGAACAAAGTATTTTGAGTCAATTTAAGGACAGATTTGTAAACTGTTTAGGAAGGCTGATACGTAGGCAGAATGTACGTATGCATGGAAAGAGTAAGTTCTGCCTGCTTCCTCAGACAGTACTTGCCTTTTGTTTTTGAACTGGGTAACTACAGCCTGAAGTTTCTGTTGGACACCTAGGTTGTCTCAAATTCTGACCCTCTAAAATCCAGATTTTGCAGCAGATGACAACTGGAGATAAAAATACAGACCTAGCACACTTGATAGCATCCCAAGAGTCATAGAATTAAAGTCGTAAGCAATCCTCTGTGTAGTTACCTATACTATATACCCATCTTTGACCACATTACAAATTAAAACTGACATAATTTTCTCACAAAGTTCACTTTCCTCTCCAAGGAGGAGATAGAAGCTGCTAAAATGGCTGCAGGCTTTCCTCCCTTCTGCCCAGCCAGACATATCCTTGCACATCACATGGCATAATAATGTCATCCTGACAGAATGGAATTCCAGTCAGACCCTGGGATATCGCAACATATTTATATTGGGTAGTCCAGAAGAGAAAATTCATCTGCTGAGGGTCCCACTTTGCAGTGCAGTGTTTTGTAGCCATGAGAGAGAGGAAATGAGATCTAATTCCAGACACATATAATACCATGTGATAAGCTTCCTAGTTTGGTAAGAAAAGGCAGAAGTCCTTGAATCAAGGGCTGTGGATAATGGAAATATGTTAAACTGTGTCCATTTGGGAGGGAACAGGGAGAATCTGAGAAAAATTCAGAAACCACCAACCAAAACCAACTCCTCCCCACTCACCAAGAACTGTAAACCCAAGGAAATAAGCAGATTACCAAGCACAATCACTCAATCCCATAAACACACCTATTGGCACTATAACACTATTGGCAAAGCACCATTTTGTTAGCTTCTGTTCATATGTCCTGTTCCATTGCTTTTTTCTATGTTTTCTCTGTTGCAGTTACTCAGATTATCTCTTCCCGTGTTCCTTGTGACCTTTGATTGCCTTTCTCAACTTCCATAAGGTGCAAGGGGCTCAAGACACTAAAATTCTTCAGCTAAATACCAGCAACGGCGTAACACTGGTGGGCAAGCAATGTAACAGAAGTCACAGTAACTTTATTAGCTGTAAAATCTGAGCTTGAGAATGAATTAATATTTTTCTTTTCTCGGTACAAACACTCTAAGCCTTAAATATCTTATGGGGTTTAAACAATAACTGGGAGACTGAGCTAGCAGCAATTCTATTAAAGATTTGCCCCAAAGGAAAATTAAGACTTACTCGCTTCCTCTTATGATGGAATGGAGTACTTTAATCCTATGTGTGTTTTTCATTTAATGTATGTGTCAATGTGCTTTAATAAGCATTATTTCTAGCAGTAAGAGCTGTGCCTGAGCAAGAACATTCTGATTAGGTACCTCCGGCTTATCTGGCAACTTGTAACCCTGGTGTATACCTGGGTACTAGTAGGAAGGTTATGTAGTCAAATGTTTTCACCTGACCAAGAAAGGCAGCAAATGAAACATACAGATATGTCAAACCACTGTTCAGTTTTTCAGCAGATGAAACACATGACCTAATGCAGTGGTGTGCAATGAGCAACCTAACATGAAAGAAGCAGGGAGAGGGGAGAAGTATTTTTCCTGTTCTCTTGGGAAAAAAAGACACTCACATATATCAAAATCCAAAAATGCTAAAAATACTTTACAGAGGCAAGTCCTGACTCTTTGATGGACTATTAATAAATTCAACTTATTTTAGTTTCCTCCAAGCATTTTGCAGTTAGCAGTACAATGCTATTCACGCGATGTGAAAACTCATCCTGTTTCAGAAAAATTACACAAGGATTTTACATCTTTTTTTTTTTTTTTACCCACAGTAAATCAACACAGTGATATAAACAGAAGTCCTGACAAGAAGAATTTCCAACCATCCAACACAATGCTTAAACCCTAAATACACCCCGCCCATAAACTGGTTCTTACTTCAATCCAGCTATGACATGAAAACATTTTGCATCATATATCTGAATTTTCAGATGTGAATTTCCCCAAACCATAAGCTTATGAGTAAGGGGAAGGGAGCTTCAGGAGAGATTTCCTGCAAGAGCAGCCCCAGGTTCCCGGGAAGTGCTGAGAGGGGTTTACAGGCTGCAGGGGATTGAAGCTGAACTTGCAATATCTGAACTCCTGCAGAACATTTCATATCATTCACTTTTAATTTGGATGCAAGTTTGTTAACGTCAGAACGAACCTCCAGAAATTCAGCTAATCTAACAATACAAACTTTTTTTCTGATTAAGAGATATTATAACTGATTCCAATGTGAAGAAGTTAATATTTTTAAAATTATCCTGTTATGTATGGCAATCTGAGGCAAGGTGGGGTCACCCCCAGCTTTGCTGGGACTGGGATTCTCCCAGCCATTTTCTATGTAATGTAAAACACATAAACTAGTTTCTAAGAGGTAGAATGTTTTCCAAGGCTACTTCCCACAATGTGTACTACCTGAAAACTCATTACTTTCAAAGGGCTTCCTCAGTAAGTCAGGAGTAACATCCCATATCTGTCCCACTTTACAATGCCCCCCGTGTTACTCTGTGTGCATGTGCCACTTGCTTTCAAACAAAAATCTTAATGTGTACCCTGGGCTTAATTCAAGTTCAGTGCCCTTCAGCTTTGTTCACTTCTAACCAATTCTTGTCCTCAATGGCCAAAGCAAAGATCTCAAACTTTATTTACCATGTAACCTGTCACTGGGATAAAAAAACTAAAGCATTTTCCAACTTTCAAGAAAGAAACAAGACTTGCTTAGTTGTTCCCTGACAGTTACTTCTGCTTTGCAAACCCCATTCAAATGCAGACAGTTACTTTTGAACACTGAGAGTAGGTGTTAAATTGAGATTATGGTAAACAGCAGATTTCTTTGGTTGGTGAAGAAATTATTTCATGAAGACACAAGAGAATTAAGCTGAGTTTCATGTCACTTACTGTATGTGCTGATCAGAGAGTGAATGATGAGTTTCTTGCTGTGGACAGCTGCTCTGTGGAATACTGTGCAGACTTCAGGTGGAATAAAAAGAACTTCATGCTTTAAAATGGAAAAAAAACCACACCAGCTTCTTAGCTCTTTTGTACAAAAAATAAACAGATCTTTCTCGCCAGATTTATTATTCTATTTACATGTTGCCTGAATGTGTCTAAGAACTTTCTGATTTTTTTTTTCCCTTCTGTATCTCATTTCACTATTTCTGTGACAGGTTGCTTCTGTCAAAGAGAAAAGACCATTTTTCTCTTTATTATCTTCACCAACGCTGTGATCTAGGACTTTCTTAGTCTGAAGGGAACACTTCCTTGGTTGATGATGAGGTCTATATAATTTTAGCTCTGTTGGGTACCAAGTTTTGACTAGGCAAAAGACATTTCAAACAGTACGGTTATACTGTAAAAGACAGAGCAAGCAGGTGTTCCCCACAACGTAGGTTTAATTTAATAAATCTAATTAGATAGCAATTATAATTTCTGTATGTTACTTGATAGCTATATATAGTAGTCAAAAAGGCAAATTCTACAGATTAGATCTTCCACGCCCAGGCTAAAAAAACATAAGAAGGGCCAAACCTCTCTCAAAACAGATGACATTCGGGTGAGACACCACCTCCTTCTGCCCAGATGAAACTAAACTTCTCTCAGGAAGGCAATCTGCAGCTTGGAACCAGAAGCACACGTGGCCTGAGGACTAATGGGAAAAGAGGCTGAAATCATCTCCTCTTTGACCATAAACCCAAAGCTGTCCATGTTTCTCCTCTCCAACACTGGAGTGGGATGGGCAGTGCTTTGCTGCCATGGACTCCCTCTGTTGGCTGTATCTATGTCCTCTGGCTCCTGGCTTTCAGATGGCATGCACATCTGCTATTCAGAGCAGCACAGACTGTCATCTGCTTATCTAGTGTATTATGTGACTAGTGAAGTGCCACATGGTTGAACACCAGGAAACATATTGCTTGCTTTCACTATCAATGACCTAGAGGGAAGAATATGCAAGAGAGGAAATTTGTGGTGATAAAACCGGGGCTGGGATGGGGAAGCAGGTCTGAACAATGGAAGAGCTTCACAAAGAATTGACTACTAACTACAAAGATTAAATGTTTGACCTAGGGAAAGTGGGGTGCTGCTTATTTAACAGGAACAAAATATAAATAGAAAGGGCTAGTGCAGCAGTGTGACCAGAAAGCAGAATACAAAGTTTTAGCTGGAGTTTAAAAACTGCCATTTCTAGAAGTGAATGTCTTTCTACTTGTCACAACTCTTAGGAAAACCAATGCTTTCCTCTGTGTTTTCTACATCATTATCCACATGCTGTCATTTCCAATAGTGAAGTTCAAGCCAGTTTCCAGTTCCAGGCACGCAGTGCCCAAGTAGAGAGCTCAGTTCTGCAGAACCATACGTTCTCATTCCAAGTGGGTCACTCCAGATGGTTAACCAGCATATGACTTCAGCCTCAGTTTCACGAGGTGGGAAACAGCTCTGAGTGCACACCACCAGCCTTCAGGTATAGGTGCAAGGCAAGCTCATGAAGGGAAGAACCCCTCCTGTCCCCAAAACTGCTGTTTAAATGCACTCATTGCATCAGGGCTGTCTGAAAGCCCCCAGCACAGTGATACTGCTAATTCTCCTTATGCTATTATCATCAAACACTACTCATAAGAGGACCTAAATTTATGTCATCTTAGAACTCTTGTGAGTTCTAAGCCTTATGGAGTAAATTCCAGTGAAAAACATACAGACATCCAGAGGAGATAGTGCAACCCAGAGCAACCCAGCCTAAACTCACTGATTTCACCTGGAAAATGGCTCAAGTCAGGGATTTCAGCAGAATTTCAGGTTGAAATTAGAAGAACATGAGCTTTCCTCTGTAGAAAGCTTTTTGACCTATATGATAGAAAGTACTAGTAGAACAGCACATTGAAATGCAGAAGTTATTTGGACTTTCTATTACCCTGCTGTGCAGTTAAGTAGACACATCACATACGATGCTTTGAAATCAACTTGAGGGACTTCATCTAAAACTTGAGACCCACCAGAAGATAAAAGTACATTATCTGAACTTGTATCATGTATTCAGTTTGCTCTCTGTAGTCAGAAATCAGAAGAGAGGCTTAATTTGAAGCAAAATCAAGTTAGCCTGCTCTCAAATCCAGATGCTCTCTGCAGCACTTTACTGAACTGGATTTAAAGTGTGTTTTGATGCTGTTCTGAATCGTGGCCATTGCTGTTTAGATGTCTAATTAAAGACAATTCTGATTTAGCAAACAAAATTCAACTTTCAAGACTTTTCTTGCTACTGAAATTCCTTACTACTATTCAAAATATTAGTGCCATGTTTATTTCCTCATACTGAAAAAAAAAGTATAGGTGATTAAAAGAGAGGAAGATAAGTCTCTTGCTTTGCTAGTGATGTGGTTTCATTCATCCCAAAGTACCATCCTTCTTCTTTGTTAAAATGGTACCTTCTGTGCATGCATCTTGGCATATTAATAAAAATAAGTTTGAGGTTGAGCCTGATCAGAACTGAAAGTAAGCCTTGATCTGACATGTTACTTTGATTGGGTTTTCAAAGTTCACATAGTTCTAATTTATGTTGTGTGTGGTATATATCTTCTTGGTTGAACAATTACATTATTCTAAACAATTATATGGCTATGATACACATAATGCATGGCTCCTGAGCTTAAAGCTCTTTAATGATGGCAGACTGCAAAGTGGTACAGTTCACTTTTAAAAGGTCATGCATCTTTTTTCAGTAGATTAACATTTTATCTTTTAATGGTGCTAAGAAAAGGTCAAAGATTCTAACAGATGGAATATGGAAAGCTTCTATTGAAGAAGATCAATGTGTTAAGCATCAATCTAAGTCCAGAAACACAGCCATTTAATGACTGTTGTTCTTGTTTTATTTTAAATTACCACTGTCTCGACTGTTTGAATGCTAAAATTACATTCTCATATTTAAAAGAAATGGACCGTCACCATCTGACACAGATATCTATGTTTGTGTTGTATTTTCAAGAATACTTCTTCATTGTACAAAATAGGAAAAGTTCCTTAAATAATTAGCTTACCCTTAGGCTAATGGCCTGTCACTTTGACATCCAAATGAATGCAGCAGAATGATCCCCAACAGCAACAGGGAAGATAATTTTATGTTGGTTTAACTGAGTAAGTTTGCAACAATTTAAATGGATATATGTTCTCCAGGCAAGTCTCCTCTGTGGAACATGCTGTTCAACTTTTAATATAGGTGACATTATAAACTTCTGGTGGTATGTTTCAAGAAGGACATATTTAGGTGTTACATCTTTCCCTGAGTATTCCGTTATCATTTTTAGACCCAGATTCTGCTAAAGAATATTGTCTAAGCATTTCACTTGTCCCAGTAACTTCAGATCCCAAGGGAAGGAAGTGCTATGTGTTTGCAGGAGCCTGTAAGCTCTTCTGAGCCACTCAATGCCTCTGTCTACTTTGATAAAATAACTAAAATCACAGAATAATATGATGGGGTTTCTGTCATCTAAAGTAAATACAAATATAAAAAATAACAGTAGGGGGTCAAGCTGCTTTGTAGAAAGTTATCAGACAGCTTCTAAAGATTGTCAAGCTTATGTGTCTGTAATGTACATTTGCATTTTTTCAAATTTATTTGTATTTCAAGTTCCTATTGTTCCTTTGTGCCAGGCCCGCTCCCAACAAAAGGGTTTCAAGAAGTGAAAACTCGAGTGAAATCAGGGATTCTCCTCAAGGTCTTTGGACATAGCTGCTATTAAGCATCAGGAAGTGAATTTCCACTCAAGTCTCCATCTTGGCTTGTGTGTTCATCTGTTTTAGGAGCAAATACAGCCAAGAGATGCAGCTCTTCAGTTGCTACACGTGAGAACAGAATGGAAATGCATAACAATATTTTTATAAACTAAGGAACAAGCTAAAGGAGACTCAGAGTTTACAAGGATATCTATATTTCCAGAAAACTCTCTAAGCAATTTTAACTGGATATATTTAAGCACAATCCATCCACACACATAAATCAATAAAATATTTGTTACAGGCTACAATAATGAAAGGGTTATTTAAAAGATGAAATCAAAGAATTGTCTGATATTTTGTAATTTAGCCTCAGGTCAGAAGGAAGTCTAAAAACTTTCAGTTTATATTTTATAAAAACAAGTCAAGGCCACTTTTCCCTCTCCCCCTGCCCCATATCCCAGGATTTAATAAAAATAGACTAAAAATTTGCACATAGTGAATATATTGTAAGTGCTTTCAGCTTCACCATAAGCCTGTACACCCTTAAAAAAAACAAAACCAAACCTAGCTGTAGCTCTCAGGTAAAGAAGGGGCATATCCTGAGACCAACACAAATTAACTTTTTGGATTAATGGGGGAAAAAATTCCAAAGCTTCCACGAGAAGCTGCTCCTTCTCTTTCCAGCACTGAGCTCATTACAGCAGAAGGGTTGGTGTTCATTTCAAATACCACAGGGTGGATTATTGATAGGCACTGTCTTTTGGGTAGGACAGTATTTGGGAACTGGATAATCAGAAATGCTATTTAAACTTTTATTGCTTCAAAGACACGCTCAGGTATTGGACTAATTAAGCAGGTTGTCATATTACCACAAAATTAAGGTCTACTGGATTTACAATGTAGTCCCAGAAGCAGCTCTGAAAGGGAGACAATTTCAGTACAAAAAGACAATGAAATTAATCACCTAGTAGGAACTAGGAATTTTAAAAGATGGCTAAAAATTCTCTTTTAAGTAGATGAAACATTCAAGCCAATCTTCTTGCTCCTTTGCTTGCTCTAACCACTGCATTTTTTCAACAGAATGTGAACCCGAGTCATTCTCACACCAGCTCCAGTGTCACCTTGAAACTGAGAAAAGAGACAGCTTCTCTCTCTGGGTTAAACAGGCTAAAACACTAAAGCCAGACACTGTGAACATGCTAAAACCAACACTCAGCCCACAATTCCTTGTGAACTTTCCTCCACAGTTTCACAAACAAAGTGTGTAAGACAGCCCCAAAGCTTTCACTCAGCCAGAATGCTACAAAATAATCTGCAGCCATGAAGTCTGTAAACCACAGCTGCTAAAATGTAAGAAAGGAAAAGTATAAAATATTGATTGGCTCTCTTTCAATCAGTTTTCATTGCAGGGGTTTTGTCTGTGGTGTTTCCACCTGCACTACAGGACCTGACTGACCAAGATACTTCCTTTCCATGGCTACTTACTAGTAGTAGAAGCCAGATTATATTTCTGTGAACAGGTCTGGGATACTATCGTTCTCCCTGAATTTGCACAGGGGTAAACACTCAGAAGGCTAAAAATGAGTATTAATGTATTCAGATTAAATAGACTCCAACATGCTTCCCCTCCTCTGTCTTCACTCTGCAGAGCTGGCAAGAGCAGAAGCAGTAAATACTTATGTTTTGTCACTTGAGTCAGCACATATAATTCTTCATACACGTAATAACTAGCTCTGCTGAAGAAGAAAATACCATTTTCACAATAACTTTCCACAGTGGAACTGTGCCTTAAATCAAACAAGCAAGTACTGAGTCAGCTCAGTGGCAGAGCAACAAGGATTTGATCTGCTCCGTGGCAAGCTTTGGTGTGGAGGTACTAAACAATTCCTCATCCCAGGCCCCAGGCTTCTAAGTATGATAGAAGATGATGCAATGCATTCAGACTCTGGGGAGAAAAGGAGCAGTCGTACCACTCTTGAGAAACCCTTTGTGCAGAAAAATTTATTGTGTGCCCCCAGGTGCAAAGGCTATGGATGAAATGCAACTCAATAAAGACAAGCCAAGATGTTTCAAGAGAGCTAATGAACACTTTGGTATTAGCACTTAGTCAGATCAAGCAGTATTTTCCAGTTGAGCAAGGAGACAGCAATCAAGTGAGTGTGATTTCTGTGTGATAACAAATGCTCCCAGAGTTTTTATATGCCACATGGGGTTTTTTTTGTTTGTTTGGTACCAAAATGATCTTACTAATGAAATCTAATCAGTTCTCCCACACTTATGCTTTTACTTTTTAAAAAGTCCTTTTTGAGAGGAGCTGTACCTCTTTTATGAGGGTCACCTGTATTTTAAGTGGAGTCATAGTTTTATATTTTTTACATATACAGAGCATAGTCTTGCATACTCTTTACTTCCCATTCTATAAAATGGCAAGAAAGTCCATGGAGATGTACAATAGTTTTATAATTTGTCTTCTTTTTGATTTCCATGTTCAAGTGCATCTGATGAGATGTATAAGAGAAACCACTATTTTCTTACTGCATCCAGACAGAATATCAACATGAGCACTAGAAATTCATGACACCTCTGGGAAGTCTTCCACATGTGGAATGAGATATGAGACAATATTTTCAAGGAATGCCCCTTGCAGCACCCAGCCATGCTTCTGAAAAGTTTACTCGTTATAAACCATGCTGATTTGATAATGAATTCTGATAGAGGACAGGATGGCAATTCAACTATTCCTTTGTCTTTCACTGTTGGATTTAAGAAAAAATATATTTATTCTTTTAGCCTCTGAGTACTTCTGCGATCTGATTTCTTACACCCTGCAGGGGACAGCATTGGGTAAAGAAAAGTAGGAATCATATGATAAAGAAGCATTTGCTTTCAATTATCAAATTGTATTTTGTTAATTGAGATATAAAGAAGCAATCTTTTTTTTAGATTGGCACAAATCTTGTCTCTCTCTTCACCCTTAAACTCTTCTGAACTGTTAATCAAAAGCTGGGTTACATAGTTTGTTCTGCTACTAGTAGTGAGAAAGATTTCCAACAATTTGTAGTCACCTGCATTACTAAGGAAAAAGAAATGCTGCATGGTATTGATATAATTTAGTTCTTTACTCTCACAACAGGCTGCTTGCTTAACACTTTTTCAGCAGCTATGCTGAATCCCCTCTGTGGTATCCATTTGCAGGGAGGGGTGGAAATTTCTTTAATACTATCATTTTTCATCAAAATATAAATGTGTATGAACGGAGACACATATTTTGTGTGTAAATGTGCATGTGAATGCAAGGCAAAGTGTTTGCTTTTATTTTCCTCAGCCATTGTTACAAAAATAAAGGTATTTTCTCCTCCCCCCAAAAAGCCTCCATTTAAAAGTGATTGCAAAAGGTATATGGTAGCCTTGTTTATTTTGGACAGATGCAAAGAAGTATCTCTGAACTTCTGCCAGTGATCAAAGGAACTGATGATGTAGAACAGATTCATGGGCCATGTCCTATCAGCCTGCACTTTACCCGTCATCCATCATCCCAACCCTAAGCCTTTTTCTGAGTGATGATTGCACCCTAAACACATAAAATTAATCACCACTCTAGCCTGGCCAGGTGTCTTGCCTCCAGAAATTATCTCATTGCAGCTAAAGAACTGTTAGAATCTGATATCTGTACTGTAATTTAATTTAAAGAATACTGCACAGTAACACTAAGATTGATTTACATATCTGAAAAGTTTCTAGTTTCACAAAGCCAATATAAATTCTTGGAGAAATATGTAATTGAAAAAAAACAAAAAAAAAAAAAAAAAGGGGGGTTGATAATAAAATCAGGGCATCTGAATATTTAGCTTCTGGAATTTTCAGTTGATGCTTTCTACAAAGAGAGAGGTTTTAAAATGCAATTTGCAAAACTAGAAAGGCCAGGTATTTGAACCAGTATAAATTCAGTATTGGACTTATATCTAAGCAAAGCAGTAGCTCTGGGAAACTAGACTTTACATAAAGAACATTTATGTTGTTTTTCAGGGAGCTTGTAATTTTTATTCATCTTTCCTTCTTCAGAAAACAGAGGAGTAATTAAACAGCAAAAAAATAAAACGTATGCATCTCTACTTCTGAAAAAAAAAAAAAAATTAAAAATTGTGGCTAAATGTGACAGTGGTAATACATTATATCAAATATATACCGTACCTGTGAAATGCAAAATTAAAAATACACAGGCCCTGATGTACTTCAGCTCTTCTGTCAGATATGAACTCGCCATTTCCCACACAGAGTATCCACAGCAGGCCTGTGTTTTACATAAATAGGAATCATTATAAGCACCAATGTGAAAATAATCTCCACCTAAAGATAAATGGAAATAACAGGCCATTTCCAATATGCATATTAATGAGGAGAAAGGAGTTGGTTCTTCACTGCAAATATACCAGCAAATTGTGCTAGTGTTCTGCTTCACTTCTGGATTAACTGCAAATCCTAATAATTTGCTTTTAATTGGGAGCTTAGCTCCTATATTAAATTATCATAGGAAAGCAAATGTGCCTAAAACGTGTATTACTAAAATAAAAGTAGCACAATATCCTGGTTAAAAAAAAATAATCTTGCTTGCTGTAGAATCAAGAAGAAGAAAGCAACTGAAAAAGAAATCTTAATAAACAGGAAAAAAATTAAATGAGCCATCAAATCACTTAATTCAAACAAGATTGTTACTGTAGATTTCAGCTGTGATGCTTCTACAGAACGTGGCTTTCCCTGACTGAAGGCTCTGCATTACTTGGGGTGTATTTTTTTTGCTCTGTACTTCAATATAAATGTGCACATCTCACT
>JAAWXA010000018.1:4071622-4241622 GCA_038090715.1 Florisuga fusca | reverse complement strand
ACTTTATCTGATGAGATTCTTCCCCACTATAGGCAGAACCTGGATGCCACTGTGTTTGCAATAATGCCTTCAGCCCTTTTCATCAGATCAAACCAATGAGATGCTTGAAGAAAAGGATGGGAAAATTAATGACTACAATGAAATATTTGCATTTTTTCCAGGCCTGGAAAAAACAATGAACAAGAGATGTGACAACCTCAATTATTTGGTGATGCTAAGAGCTCTGAGACAGCTCCTGCTGGAAAGAGCTGTTGGGAAGCCTGGGGGTGTCAAGCTGGCTAGAAAAATGGCAGGTGACAAGGACAACACTTTTTTTTTTTCCTCTCTCTCTTTTTTTTTTTTTTTTTTTTAATGCTACCCAGGCCCACATAGCTTAGTTAAAAAGACAAATTGCAGCCCTATGTTTCTTTATAGGGAGGGGGAATATGTCAGCTTTGAAACACAATCTTCTGAGAATGTGGTTCTAGAGTGAAAATTATATTGGTAAGGCTGTCTCCTGCAGAAACAATATAAATAAGCAAATAAAAATCACTGGTGCTAATGCTCTTGAAAAGGAAGAAAAAGGGCACAGTGGGTAGTCCTATGTGCTATAGCCAGTGATGAAAATAATATGCATGCATTTCTATAAAATATATACAAACAAGTATATGTGTAAAAAATTTAAAATAGGTGTGTGTGTGTGCATGTGTATAGGAAAATTATACAACACATGAATAGAGATTAAACTTGACACTCTGAACTACTCTGCAATATGACAATAATTTTACACGTACAGAGACTGCCAGAAGAACAATAAAAATGCCCCCTTCTTCCTGAGGCAAAATGAAAAAGAGGGAAGAAAACCCCAAACCTTGAAAACGTGGCATACGTATGATCATAATTGGTATGTGCATGAGAGGTGCTGGGCTGCTGTGTTTCCAACTCCTTTAAATACAAAAGGTAAAATAAAAAGAAAACAACACCTGGTACACTACAGCATTTTTCTTTTTCAAGTTCATTCTAAAAATACTCTTATAATAATAATAATAATAGAAAGGGGTATGAGAGTAGTTCAGCAAACAAAAAATGAGAGGGCTGAATAGTGGCCAGGATGCAGGGCTGCAATCAGGGACTCCTTAATTCCACTTCTCCCTGACCTTGAAAACACTTTAACTTCAGCTGACTCATGTATTAAAAATAGTTTTAAAAAAATAAAATCCGAGGATAATAACGCACACTTACCTCATCAGACTTTTATGAGGGTTGGTTAAAACTCATAATGAACTTTGAGCTTCTTGAGTGTCACAAGAGTATAAATTATTATTCCTCCCCACCCCCTGCTGAGATGTGACTGCCCAGCCTGGGACACCATCCCTGCAGACAGGGTGGTTCCCCCTGATAAGCCCTGGGCACTGCTGCCTGCCCCAGGAGCAGCAAGAACCTTTACAGAGGACACCACAACACCAAGGAGCAGCAGCACTGCAATTGCTCAGAGTATGCACAGGAGCAAACTTGAACTTTCCTGGGAGGCCAAGTTAAGGTCTCTCATCACATTAGCAGGCAAAGCATCTTTTTAAAAATACTAAAACTTATTCCACTAATTGGTAAGTGTACTGTATCTTCCCTGTTCCACGTGTCACCTTTGATATGATGGTTTCCATAGTAACTGTTTATTTCCATCGAATTACAAAATAAACCTATTAGATGTAGTAAATCATTTAGGATTAATTTTGTGCTCAGGTAAAAGTAGAAACCCAGACTAGGGCAAGGTACAGACATGTGAAGAGGTGGTGCCAATGCCACGCAGGCATCCCTGTGTGCTGAGAGCTTCTAAAACCTATGAGGGGTTGCAAAAGCCCAGTTGGCAGGTTAACACGTTGGAGGAAATGATGGCAAAAGAAAACAAACCATGAGAGGTTCCTATGATAATTTCCCAGTTTTTAAACAGGGTACTGCATGGTTTGCCTATATTTTCCTGCCAACTGCACACAAGTACAGGACATTCCTTATTTTGCCAATGTGCTGATGCAGGCAGAAGTTAGGAGTGGCCCAAGCATGTGTTGTTTGGTCAGTAGAGCCAAGAAAAGCCATTTACCTACATATTGCTATGCATATTTCCATTCACAAGTCACAAAAATACACCCTTGCTTGTCTGTTTAGGATCTTCTTCTGCACCTTTGTAAGAGCTCTTCAACTGAAAGTCTCCAAATATCCAGTGCCCAAGGAGAGGTGGTTTAAAAATAGTCCGAGGAAAGAATGAAAACATGAACTGTACAATTTCCTGTCCTATGAGTTGGTAAGGCTGGGAGCTAATTAAACCACTGGTTTTCCACCTTGCCATTCTTCTTGTGAGGCTGAGCAAATTAATTCTGCCTGTACTTGGAGACTGCATGCTTGTTGCATTAACTTTGCCTGAAGTTCTCATATGCAGAGTAGATGGGATTATATTATAAGCAAACCTTAATGAAAATGGACACATGCTGCCCTTGAAACATTACATTTTCAGAACTGTTTGGTAAACAGTGTTTTATTCTTTAACATAAAAGTTAGTTACGCCATGGCATTGTCTGAATCAAACAACAAATCCAGTATTTTTAGAAAAAATGTCTACGTCAAACAGATTAAATGCCTTGGCACTGGGCTCCAGTGCAGGATTTTGTGTTCAGCAGCTGGCATTTCAACTCTTAAAATTTCCAGTACATTAACCTGACTGTGGAAGGGGTTTAGAGTAACTATTTGGGGCTTCCAGGCAGCCTTTCAAGGCAAAACTATGATTGCTATCTGCACTGGGACTGAACTCTCTGTGAAGTCTGACTGAGTTTGCTGCTTTTGTGCACACGTTCAATTGGATAGCCAAGAAGTCTCATTCAGCAGAAGTACCCACCACAAAGTGCACGTAAGAAATAGCATAAATATTTGCTGGATTAGGTCTTGTCTTTACAAATGTGCTACCAGTGTAGGCTGAATCCTGGCAATAAATCTGTATACAAAACTGACCCCTGTACCTCAGCTTGACTGCAGTATCTTTTAATCCCTCTTCACAATACAAATTGCATCAAACATGCCCACATTTAGCCAACTGGAGTTCACTTTGTTTTTGTTCCTTCTCATAAGTTCTTCCTACAGATTAAATGCTGATGCACTGAACTAACTGCTCTTGGCTGAAGTGGGAAGGTGTAATTTGATTACTATAGATTCTGGAATTGGTGAGTACTGTATCAGTATCCTCCCTGGAAAATAGGTGACATGTCATGGGATATTAAATATGGCCATTTAATGTAAAAACTCAGATAATACATGAGTTAAATGGAAAAAATGAGAGAAAGCTTTTAAGCATTCTCCCAAGACAGATTGCAGAATAATATTATTGTACACGCAAGTAGTGCTGATTGACACAGTCAGAAGGCCATTATACTGGTACGGTATAAAATCATTATAGCAAAAAGCATTTCAGAGCTGCAGAGTGATAGTAGCAACATATAATGAATTATCAATAAAGAAGTGGTGATTCAGTTACATTACATATGAATAGAAAGCTTCCTGTTATATAATTTAAACCTGCCAGCCTGACAAGTGACTTGAATATTCAATTCCTTCTCCAGGTGTATGAATCATCCTTTTAACTTCACCAGAGACTGCAGTTTTGGAGGGTAGGCCAGAAACTGAGCTACTACTGTAAGCAGGGCTTTAAAGAGAGGTTGGCCAAGCAGAGTTCAACAAGGCAGCTGCTGGGAAGGCTTTGAGCTCTTGAGGAAATAGCATCAGCCTTTGAGATGTTGGTACTAAGTAAATATTTCTTCTTGTTTACAGCAAATAAACACCAGGTACAGACTTTCAGCAAGTCCACACCAGCAGTATTTTATGGTTTTCATTATTGCAGACTACCATTGGTGACGAAACCCTGACAAAAAAAAAAAAAAAAAACAGGAAACAAACAAAAAAAAACCCCAAACCCAGCACAACCCTATTCATATCAAATCCCCGTATTTTTAAGGCTGTGCTCCTGGAGGAGGTTTGTCTCAGACCTTGCTCCTACATGAAGCTCCCCCGAAGCCAACTCCAGAGTGTTAGTTAAGTGTTGCAACATGATCTCATGGGAGGATTAGGACCTTTGGGAAAATTACAAGAGTCACATTCTCCTTTTAAATGATTATTTGGTATTTGCAGTGCTAACATAACACCTAAGTCAAATCTAACTGTGCTGGATGCTTGAAAGTAATTAACTTGAAAATTTGGGGAAACCAGGAATGCCCTCAGTGTTGGAAACAAAGTTACAATCAAAAAACAGGAAAGATTGAGCAGGTGAAAATGATCCAGCTGTGATAAATATGGGTATAATATTATTCACTCCACATTCAGAAAATAAACATACCCACAACACTGTCAAACACAAGCATTTAAAACTTGTGAGTACTTCTAGCTTGCCTTCCAGCATTGGTTAAGCTCTTGCATTCATCTTTTAATAAATGGAAATTGAGTCTCATAAAATCACGTGAGTTCAGAGGTACATTGTATTACACTATTGTTGTTTCAGTAAGTTTTGCTTTGAGCTGTCATCTGGACAAACTGATTTGAAAAAGATTAAAAATCTGATGGTTTGCTATTTCCCAACTCCTCAGCATCGAGCTGCTCCCATTCAGTCTTTTCACTTTGTTTACTACATCTGCTTGCTCTCCTCTGTTAAGGATGGTGCATCTAAAAATGACAGAGGAAACCTCTTTCTCTATACCCAACCTGTTAGAAACCTGCAGCTGAAGGCATTTCTTTTTACTGCATTGAACGGTCTTGAGACCAGAGGCAGCTCAGAAATTTAATTACGAGCTGAGAGCTAGTAGTTGGATTGGAGTTTGAAAAGTCCTTAAAGGAGGCAACAGAAACAGATTATTGCCTCACTGCACTAATTAGTTGATGAAATTTCAAGAAAAGTATTGGTGGACATTTACATGTATTTCTGCTGCCTCCAAAAACCAGCGGTATATGGGAATTTTATTTTTCAAGTAGAACTCTTTAGAAGCAAATCTCCTTTCACACAGCCAGAATTTTGTTGATCAAAGAGCTGACTTGTACCATTTTAAGGCTCTGTTCATGTCTGTTTTAAAGATGAAATAATTCTTGAGACTATGTACATGGTCTGGGGAAATAAAGACTTGTGAGTGCATGACCTGGCAGTTAGAATCAACCAAATACTAGTGCTGGCTCTAAAACCAACTCCTGGGCAAATCACAGTAATCTTGGGCAAACCACTCAACTTCCCCACCTCAGTGCTCCTGACTTTCAGGCAGAGATACAGTTAGGCACTCACCACAAAGATACTGTCAAAATTAATTAGCAAAATGGCAAGAAAGCACTGAGGATGAAAAACCTGCTAAGAGCTAAGCATTACAGTTAGTGTTATTTAATACATCCTTAAAAATAATTTTTTTTTCTTTTCCTCTAATAAAGGAATTACACAATGCCTTTAAGAAATGGCAAAGTAATTTGAAGTAAATGACTGCTCTGTAAAATTGAAACACACCCTAAAATGTGGTTATTATAGAATAGCCACACACCCTGATAGTTAGCACTGTGTGAGCTGTGTGTAACCTTAACTTCATAGTGTATTATTAAGTGCAGGAGGATCAGCAATTATAAAAGGGAGAGCAAGTGCTGATGTGCATTAAATACACGTTGCCTCTTTGGCATCAGCAAATTTGGTGCATCCATTCCTGGCAATGAAAAGCATGCTGGGCAAAGCCAACTTGTGGCACAAAAGGATTAATTAGGGTACAGCTAATACAAGCAGTGTTTAGACATGAATCAAGAAATTTAGGACAGAGGGCTTATGGTGCACTGAATAATTGCCAGCACCATAAAGGAAAGAAAAGATGTGACTTAATTTCACGTGTAGAAGGAGCAGAAAGTTCTACCCCAGCTTCTGCTTGCTGAAGAATTATGCACTGTAGGTTTCTTTTAAATACTTCATATTACCACACAAAATGCTTTCTTGCGTGTATGCTAGTTCCTCTTCTTTGTATTTAAATGTATTTTCAGGATAAAAAGGAGCTATTTAATGGCTAAAAACCAACAGGTACCCGCTCCCTCTAATGCAGCAGACTTTAAAGGCTTTCTTTCCTTTTGTGCTCTTCTAGGTCAGAAACTCAATCCCCACACCACAGGTGACCCAGCTGCCTATTGCACTTTTAGCCTGAAGGAACATTTAATATCAATGGGTAAAGCAAGACAGGAGACAAATAAGACAGTCAGGAGCTGGGAGGCTACCAGGGACACAGGAATTGTAGCTTAACTCAGATTATGACTGCAGAAATGCTTGCACAGTATGGTGCTGCACAGAGGTATCCAAGCTGGCTAGCTCAGGCATCAGGAGCTGGAGGGTGCCAATAGCACAACTCTCCTGGCTAACTCCCTGCTTGGTTCATTTATCCTGCTTTTGCTGAAAGAAGAAAAGGTAGCATAGGTGTCTTCTATCCTGCAGTGGCATGTGGACGAAGTTTTCCCTTTGTTTTATCTGAGCTCCCTATCTGTAAGCAACTGCGATTCCCTACTGTTGGGTGAAGCAGTTGAAAAATGAATTGCCTGCCTCATCTTCACCCTGAAACAATAAACATGCCCTAAAACACTCACAGAGGTGCTAAGAGGAGTTCTCAAAGTTTAGTACCAGCTGCAGACTGAATTTAGCCAAAGAGAATTTGCTGAGTCCTGATTCCAGAGCCCAGCACAGAGAGCAGAATCTGTCTTCAACTCACAAAAAGGCTCCTTTGTGAAAAATGTGTCCATGAGATCTACAAACGATGACAAATATATTCTTTTTTCTAGTATTTAGTATTTTTCTTAAGTGGCAAAAAATTTTTCAAAATATTTTCTGTGAGAATTCCCATTAAGTTTATCCAAAATTCAATTAAAGTTCATTCAAAATTATTTGATATAATACTTCTCATCATCTTTTATGAAAGCTGAAGGGCAGAAAGAAAAATGAAAAAATGCGAGAAGAAAATAAAACTGGGGAGAAAAAGTAATCTTAAATAACCATTCTTAAAGCAAATACTTCCTCAATAGCATTGGTCATCTTCCCTACTTGAGGGATCAACAGGATGCCACCAATTCCTTGTTCTTCCAGGGAAGATTTTCCTGCCTTTCCTGCTGCTACACAGCCTGCAATACTGTACCACTCTTCAATGTCTCTGCAGATGCAGCAGTGTAGGTGCCCAGCACCCATCCCCAGCACAGCAGGCACTGGGACCCAGCCTCCAGGGCCTGGATGGGTGCATCCCAGCTCCCCCCCCAAGCAGGGGGCTCCAAAATACTGGATTTACATTTAGAAGTGTCTCATCCTTAGCCGTGATTTATTTTCAGAGAAATCAAACCAAATTCAAATATTGGTTTTCATTAAATCACTTTAAAATATTTAAATAATTCTCAATCTCCTCTTTAATTAAATATTTTAAGGAACTTCCATCTTTTATTCAGGAATCTTGACTTTGCCAAGGTCCCAGGACCCATGACACAGCAGGGCTGAGAGTCCTCCAGGCTTTTGGTTCTTTCTCCTAGTTTTGCTTACAAGTCCTTATTTCTGGAGAGTTGAAAAATCAGGTCCTACAAGACCTTGAATCAGTTCAGCTTAGACACCCTAAAGAGGAAAACCCCCTTTCCTTTCCATCTCATGATTTCCTCCATTTCACTTGCCAGTTCAAGACTCTTATAGGATCACTCATTGACCTTACACTCCCATTACTTCCACTTTTTTTCTTCATTTTCAAAATCAAATTAATTTAGAGACAGAATTAAAATTTGCTTAAAACACTAAGTAGATACAATCTATTCATTGCCCTCGATGAACTTCACCCTCTTCCACCAGGGTCTTCAAAGCTTCTATTTAATTGCAAGTGATATGCTTTGAAAGGCTCATTTAGCTAGTCCTGTGTTTGTTGCATTTGAATTGCAGTAATTAATAAAAGCCAAAAAGTGTCACTAGAAGACAGTACAGAGCTGCCACAAGTATGTTTTTTGTAAAAAAAAACCTGTTCAAAAACATTGGTTAGGAAAGGCCAAAGCTATTAGTGAAAATGGGTCAGCTTAAATTTTTTTCCTGGGTTCAGTTCTAAAGAGTGGTTTCTTAGTCGAAAAAACAGATGTGAAGTTGGAAAAGGTTAAAAGTTGAGAAGAGAAAAATTAAATAAGAAAGAAATCAACTATTTCATGATAAGCTAATATCTCACTTTTGACTTTTACACATCTTCTTCTCTTTCACACAGCCTGAGTGTGAAAACTGGATTTCCTGGTCAAGCGCGAGTCTGACACAGGGCTCTCCTGCTTTCACAGAAGTCTTCTGGTTTCTCCTGTTTGGCTTCTGTTAATCTGATGAAATCAGAATTGAAGCTCCATTTCCTGCACTGCTTCTTCCTCGTTTCAGCTCCCCGCTGTTTGTTTCTAGGATATTCTGATCCCTGCTGGGTGTATATTTTACTCTCTTTAAGAAGAGCCCTGATCATGTTTCTTTTTCTCACACTATCTGTTACTGACGCTTGCTATGGGAATCTCCCAGCCGGCGGTGAGACCCCAGTGCACAGAGCATCTGGACAGTTATCATGAACTAATATAATCCCTCCAGCAGCTCATGTTAACAGTGAGTGATTGGTTGGTTTTACTCCTTCACACTTGCTTGGATCTTAAAAGAACAGGGCTGAAAAGAAGCAACTTCTTTGTGTGTAACATAGACTAAAGTTAACAACAGTGTAAACAAGGAGAAACCTCTTGAACAAACAAAAATATTTTAAGAAATAGTCTTCTCTTAAATTTATTTTTGTTTACTGTTCAGGTGAAATGGATTATTTCAAGAGACAGAAGTGCTTGTTCATTTCTGTCCCCTCAGATGGAGAGCCCTATATGACATGCAACTATGAAAGTCAGATTCAGTCATTTCTGCCACAAAGTAAAACTGACAGGGTGGTGGCTGATTCCACTGCCAGATCAGGGATGGACCCATTACCTTTTCCTGCTCTCTACCAGCCAAGATGTACCAGACCCAGCTGTCACTACACACTGCTCTGAAATACAGGTGAACTCTGCAACCAACCCAACCAGGCACTGGGGGCTGGAAAATGGAGTCTGAGGAAAGGGCTTCTGAGGAAGTGTGTTGGTTTTTCATAAATTCATTAGACTGCAAGAATGGACAGATCGACTTCCCAAATTTGGAAGGGCAAACACACTGCCAACCTCATTCCTCAAAACCAGAAGAGATAGGTTGGACAAGAAAGAACACAACAGGTTTCTCTGTAAACGTGGGAATGACACTGTACTGACAAACAACTGCCCAGCCAGGTGCCTCCTAGGGCACTTACTACTAATTCCTTCCTCAGTCTCATTAGCTAGTTTTCAAATCTCAAAAAATATTTTTTTCTCTTGTGGTCCAACACATGAGAGAGGCTGTCTCTAGTTGAGCTGTTCTCCTAAGACCTGCAAGAATACTGTCCCAGGGTCACAGATGGCAATGCAGCCAAGAGAAAAGATGCTTTAGTTAAATATATACTGCTCCTACCTGTCGAGGTAATTGTGTAAAGACAATCAGGCGCTGCCAGTTATGAGGAGGAAGGCACGAGCTCCTGTTAAGTCCACCTTTGCCCCCATTCTCCACCAGCGAGCTCCAGTTAAGGCAACGGTAGCACGTCTGACTCCAGATCAGAAGGCTGCGTGTTCCAATCACATCAGGGTCACCAAAAAAACAGGAGACTGCTCAGCCTCCTCCTCAGGCTGCTCAGAAATGAGCCAAACTCACCTCTGGAAGCTCACCTTTTATTTGTCCCCAATTCTGCTCATGTGCAGCTGGGACCAGCCCTAACTGGGCACAGGTGGGCTGAACAGGAGCTCCTGCCCTCCTCCTCCTAACTGGCAACACCTGGTTGTGTTTACACGATTACCTCTACACCTGCCATACTGAACCAACACCCCTTGGGGGAACAGAGGGTCTCCCTCCCATGCCCCTCGCCCACCTGGTTGGGCAGCTCATGCCTCAAAGCCCCACGGGGGAAATATTTAACTTCATACCTCCTAGTCCCCCTCCATGTCCAAACACAGCAGTGGTCCCCAGCAACACCAACTCCATGACTGTGAAGCCAGCGAGGTTTCTACGCACCCGCAAGGTCTCTCTTTGCTCGGGAATGCCTAATATGTTACTTGTTCTGGAAAACTCCCCCAGGCAGCTACATGCTTGTGAAAAAGCAGAGGTGCCTCTGGGGCAATGTGCTCCTAGGCCCTGGATCTGTCTGCAAGTGTGCTTTGGAGAAAGAAGAAAGGCTTGTCACTGATCCCAGCACAGCTGGCAGGGCTGCAGCTGAGCTGTGAATGAGCTACAAATTAGTCCAACATTTAAATGCTCACTTCTAAAGATAAAAGCCAAATACATCTCTCACAGTAGCTTTTCCTAAGGAATGGGAAGTGTCTCTAAGAATAACCATAGCTACTGTGGAGCAGTTGGGGTTGATGAGAGCTGCCTGCCATCACACCAGGAAGCTCTGCACTGCAATGTGATACTTTTAGAAGTGACTTCAGTGCCTTGCTGGTTACCATCACCAGACATCATGGCATCATCTTAGACAGAGCCTTTTGTAACTCTCATGTGTGGAGCCAGGTCTACCTGCTTCCTAAAAAAATTAGGATGACACCTAAAGCTCTGGCTACAGGAGCACTTTGCTGTGGTGGTGGTTAGGCTTTAGCCTCCTTATAGCAATTTACCTTAGAAAAGTGGTGCCTTGGCATCAGGGTCTGTGTGGATGGCTCTCCACATCCCAGTGGCAAAGTGTACTTTTTAGGGGCACATGGGTTTCAGCAGAACAGGAGAAAATGACCAGAAATGTCCTATCAAGAAACAAGAAGAGAATACAATCCATATAATCCAGTCTTCAAGTGACTTTGACTGTTAAATGCTTTTTTTAAAGGAACTGCAAAACTAAGCTTAAATAAGAAATACTGAAGTACTGAGTGACAGAAGGCAGAAGTTCATTGGTGGAATAAACAGAGAATGCAGACAAATCTCCTGTACAGCTTCTTCCTCACACATTTTCCCCCTGTGTACCAGTGTATTTGATTAATGTTTTTGTGCTTTGGGCAAAAGAAATGAAACAAACAAAACCCACAACACTGGGAAGAATGTTTATGGTCTATATGCCTGAAAAATGTTTGGTTTGACTTCCTCTGAGAAAAATGAAAACGTCTAAGAATATTTTATGAATTCTTGTCACACAGAATAACTTATTTCAACTCAAGGTGTACCTCTAGGATAGTTTTTTAACTATGAAGAAGATGATGTCGTATTGATGGAGGGAAGAGCAAAACTTGGCTGTTTAATTTGGAAGATAGCTAAAAGTGATACACTTAACTCTTCTTGTCTAACAACGAAAGGTTTTTACAGTTCACAATATCTAACATCCTAGGTCACTTAAAACAAGGTGTCAAGAGTTCCTGTTGAACTAATATCCTATTCTTTTTCTGTGTGTATGACAACATTAGGAAAGAAAAAATAAACATGCATCAAAATAAAAATCCCATTTTCACCCAGCTGCATGAAATGCATTTAACATTTTAGGGCATTAGAGAAGCAGATTAGAAATATATACAAATATTTGAGAAAATACAAATTCTTCAGGTATGCTTTAGATCTATCATGGACATCTCCAGCCAATAGTGTTCTCTTCATTGTTATTTTCCTCTGGTTTTGGTGCACAGATTGCTCCTTTCACTGTTTTCATTGCATCTTACTTCCCTTTCTCCTGACCTTCCCCTTCCCGTGTTCTCTTTTTCTCCCCTTTTGTTGTTTCTGGTTTTATTGTTGCTTTTCCCTGTAACCATCTGCCTCTCTTACACAATTTCTCTACTCCCTCTTCTGCATGGCTCACCACTGTCCCCCAGGGTGCTTTATTTTCCTCTTCCCATGCTTTGCTTACACTGCAACATCTTGAAGAACAACACGTATGTATAAATCAAAGTTTTGGAGCTTCTGAGTGGGGCTCCATGTGCAACACACCTTCTCACCCACGTATTACAGCTCATTGCACCATAAGATGTGTTGGCTTTTTGAAATAGGAACACTGCTGATAAGAAAAAATGTGCTTAAAGATTGCCCTCTACAGAATTTCAGATAAGGTATGAGACCTCTCCATGTTAGCACCCCCCAGGCTGATCAGATGTCCACCATGTGGAAATGGTAATACAGAAGCAAAACTATGACAGAAAGTCAAGCCAAACAGTTATTATTTTGCATCTGCTAGAGCAGTTACCTTCTTCCTCAGTAAGATCTAAAATGCAAGAAGGACAAGCACACGTTTGAAAATACTGCATTAGTCAAAATTTACAAATTCAAAACATTAACTGTCTGGCCTACTAAAGGAACAACGATCAGAAAAATCTGTGTAGAGGCAACCAGGTGAACACAATCAGGTGTTGCCAGTTAGGAGGAGGAATGGGGTGAGCTCCTGTTAGCGACTGCAGATCAGGAGGCTGCGGGTTCCAACCACATCGGGGTCACCTGTAAAAACAGGAGACTGTTCAGCCTCCTCCTCTGGCAGCTCTAGAGAAGTGAAGCCAGCTCACCTTTTATTGGTCCCCCAAATCTGCTCCTGTGGAGCTGGGACCAGCCCTAACTGGGCACAGGTGGGCTGACCAGGAGCTCCTGCCCTCCTCCTCCTGACTGGCAACACCTGATTGTGTTCACCCGGTGGCCTCTACAAAGCTGCTTCATAGACATGGATTAAGCTGGCACAATGTTGTCCCTAAAACAAAAATCTAACCAACTCAAACCAGAATACTGGAAACTACAGTTATTAAGAAGCACGAGTAAGTTCCACTAAACATGTGCATAGGCAGTACATGTATGAGAACACCAGAAGTTTAAGCTTAGTGGACTTCCTTGCCATTGTACTCCATGTCTTTTTAGCCATGCTCAGAAGGGTCTGTTTGAAAGAGGAAAAGTAGCTTATTTTTCAAAGCTTATTCAATCATTTCCCTTTCCACTTCCATTGTAAACTTTAGCTTTTTCCTGAGAGTGCAAACATCAACAGGAAGCTCACCCTACTCAGTACGAAGGGCTGCAGGATAATACTCCTTGATACACAATATGGCCACAGCCTTAGTTTAAATGGGTTATCCAAATAACTTTGGGATGATTAAAAACTTGGATGTTTACTAATAAAACTTTTATTAAGTAGAGATAAAGAACATTTTGGTTAAAAATGCACAGATCCTTTTTTCAAAAGGCTATGGAAGTAGGAACCTGTGCAGCTGTTTTCCCCTTCAGCCACTTCTCTCTTGAGGGAGACAAAAAATATTCTCTCTTCATGTTGGGCAGACAAAATGCTTATGGGGGGCTTGGCATGGCTTTTCTGATATTAACAACTCAAGGATAACTAGTGCTCCAAGAAACTAAGTATATAGGCAGAAGATTTAACTGGAGACCACAAATGTAAAGAGCTGCCATTTGAAAAGGTGCCAGAAGTAAATCACCACTTGCCCTACAAAGAACTAAAGAGAGCGCTTGAGGACCACTGGAATTCTGCACAAGGTTTGTGTCACATGTTTCATTCAAAAAGGCAATCAAGATGATTAGGGAGTGTAGGAAAGGCTCATTAATGGCCACAGCAGACATTGAGTCAGCCTTTCATTTATAACCAGCGCATCCGGACAGTTTTCAATTATGGGGTTTTTAATTTAAAGAAGTGAAATTTATGTGGACAGACACACACCCCGTGTATTGTACAACTTGTTCTTGCCTAAAAGCTGCCACAAGCTTTATTGAAGGAAGTGGTACTGGCAAAAAACTAACAGCAGCAACAACAACAAAAAAAACAACAAGAAAAAGCCACCAAACTAACCCAAGAAATAAGTGATTCACAGTTTGTACGTTTCCTTTAATTAGCTCCTTTAGTTCAGGTCCTTAATAATGAGGTAAGAATTGAGCCAGGGATTCTTTTCCTAAGGTGCTGAACAGAACACCAAAGCCAAAACTGATAACAATACTCAGGAGTGTCTAGCCTTGATGACAGAAATTTTGCTTACTAATCACTTGCTTCCACTTGGATACTGAGCCACTGACCATAGCTCTGGGTGCAGCCATCCAACCAATTACTTATCCACTAAGCAGTCCACCTGTCAAATCCATGTCTTGTCCAGGCCAGGATGTTGGGAGAAACAGTGTCAAGTGCCTTCCAGAAACCCAGGTAGATGACATCAGTTGCTCTGCCACTATCCACCCTCTCTGCAGCCTTTTCATAGAAGGCCACCAAATTGGTCAGGCACGAATTGCCCTTAGTGAAGCCAGGTTGGCTGTCACTATTCCTTATTATTTCCCATGTGCCCCAGCTGGAGATGGGCAATGGGTGAGGAGGGCTTGGGATCACACTGCCAGCAGAGGCTGAGCTGAGCATCAGCCCATTTCATTGCTGCTCAGGCCTGTCAGAGGCCCTTCAGACTTCAGAATTTGTCTGTGGGAGCAAAGAGGAGTAAAGGACCATAAAGATCTGTAGAACACAGGTGGCACAGCAGTATATTACAGGAGCTCTCCCTCCCCCTGGTAGCTCAGTATCTCCTCATGGTAGAATGGGAGTGTTTTATTTTTGTTTTTCTTTCCATTAGAGGATGACCCTTGCTCCAACAAGGTTGATCTGCTGCAGAGCCAACATCCGCTGGCTTCCAGGCCTTGTGCTTCCTGAACAGCAGCAGATACTCTCTGGCACTCCAGTCTCCTTATTTAATCATGTCTCCATAAATCAAAAGCAACCCAAACCGATTTAACAAACAGTTGGGTGAGAACTCAGAGCAGCTGAAGAATGACCGAGACTGAGTCATTGTCTGATGCAATTTCAAACAGTTCAATTATAAACAGTTGAGCTCATTGTTGTGCTAACATCCTTTCTCCACCCACCTCCCCCCTCAAAAAATAAAAAAACCCCACGACCCACCACCAACCACCAAAAGATTATTAATTGCAACTGGATTGCTGTGAAAACGTCACTAAATGCCAAATGAAAGATGTATAGAGAAGCATATTTCTTTTGGAAACTGACCAAGTGAACATCTGGTCTCTGGGTTATCTGGAAAAATCCATCAGAGGATAATGACAGCACCATTAGATGCACCACCATAATTAATACTATGTTTCAATGGGTTGAAACATGCAAAGTGCTGAACACTGCTGTGAGATGCATTTTCAGATCCCACCTAGTTCAGTGAAGAGTGAACCACTGATTATTGGAAAGATATAGCAGGGAAAGGATGATGCACTGCTCTAACACTGATAAGCATCCACTGCTAGCTGGAGTCAGATAGCAGGACACAACAGAAGGACATCTGGTCTGACACTGTATGGTATTCATTACCTTTCAAAATGTTCCAAAATTATCAGCAATGACTTTTAAAGCTAAACTCTGAAGAAGAACGTGGGAAAGAATACAGAATTTCAGGCTGGTCCTGCTGCAGGAGGAGGAGAAAGTGCTCTGGTGATGTCGAAAGGGTGGTTGTGTTTTGGTTTTGTAATAAAGCTGGTAGGACGCCCATATAGAAGAGGGCATATACACACAGTGGGTTTTAATGGTGGATTTCAACAAGAAAACAAGGGTTTTAACATTTAGTATGATCACTGTGTTGTGGGAAGTGTGATTGTTATACAATATGTGGCTTTTGTATTAGAACCATGGAGGTTAATTCACAGCTGAATTTTGGCCCCACTACAAAATCACTGAAATCCCATTGAAAAAAGTTCACCCAAATAAAATTCACACTCAGTGAAAATCCCTTGTGAACAAGCTGCTTGTTGGTAGCTCTGCAATGTAGGTACAGGCTGAGACAATCACAGAAGTGTTAGTGGAAG
Source organism: Florisuga fusca (assembly GCA_038090715.1). Classification (NCBI taxonomy): domain Eukaryota; kingdom Metazoa; phylum Chordata; class Aves; order Apodiformes; family Trochilidae; genus Florisuga; species Florisuga fusca. Next base: position 4,225,793 of record JAAWXA010000018.1, on the reverse strand, counting down.
GGAGCTCTAAAGTTTCTGTCCCAATCTCCCCCAGAACTGTCAGCAACAACAGACAAACCATGAGACTGTGTAGCCAGCCCTTGAAAATCTCCAAGTGTCTCTGACCAACCTCTTCCAGTATTGCCATACCCTCCTGGGCAAAACATTTCTTCTAACATACTTCAGCTCTTCGCAAGGCACATCTTGGAGCTGTTGCCTCTTGCTAGATCAGCTGGCACCGAGCAGTTTGGCTCTGCCCTTTCCTAATCACCCTTCTTGCTCTCCTCCACACAGAGGAGGTAGAAAGGTGAGAAGTGACACACAGCAAAATCCTTCAAGATGCAGCATCTCCCTAAACAACTCTTCATGTTGGAACTTGACACAAGACTTTCCTACTCCCCTGCAGGTACTAAACTGAATTCTTCCTACACCAAAAGCTATTCTGAAACATACCTGAAAAACATTGCAAATAAATAATTTAGGTAATATTACTAAAAGAAGAAAAGAAAGCAAATGTTTGCTCCCTAGGCTCAACAAAAGCAATGCTCAGAAAATCCACATAGGCTTTTATTGTGCATTTTTAACGGCAGAATATCTGAGGACTCATTTTCAATACATTAAAACCCTGATTTTTAGATCACTAACACCAAATAAAAGTACTGTAGTCACAGTGTGCAAAAGAATATTGTGGAAAAAACTTGCTTTACTATCTTATTTTTGTAGCTCATGCCAAAAAAATGTATCAGCAGCCTTTATGCCAGATGAGAGTCTGTTTGTCCTACCACAGCCAGTACAAACTGCATGTTGTAAGATAACACGAGTATCCAGAAATGTAGTCATGTGCCTTCCCTTTATCCAGATCAAATTTACACCCTGAATGCTCTCACAGCACACAGATTGGATATTGATGATCATGAAACCACAGCCCACATTGTCAGACAACTGCATAATGCAGCCAGGTGATCTTATAGATACTTGACTGTACCTGCACAAAAGCTCCAACATCTGTGGAATGTGCCTTGCAAATGTGCTGAATCCTGAAACTCAGAAAAACATGCAAATCTTTTAGCCCTCACTTTCAGAACAGATTTTGTGATAGCATTAAAGTTGTGGATAGTTTCTCATAGTGCCAAACATGGCTTAGTTAATCAAATGAAACATGTTTAGGATAGCTTACAGACTGCTATCTTCCCAGGTTTAAAAAATAAAATGGCTTATTTCATTATGTAGAAGTCAACTGAACATGCAGTTCAGTTGCATGTTCAGCAAGTAATTTGAAAGAATTATAGCTAAGTGGTTTTCACAATCTGTACTGATTCTTACTTCCAAATACTTAGACTCTGGATCTGTGCTTAAAGTATTCTTAAAAGGATTGGCAAGTATGTCTATGTGTAAAATATGATAATCCTATGTTAATTCTCCTCCTTACCACTCCACAGATGCCTGGGAACAAACCACTGCAAGTATTAAGCTTGCTCAAGTTTGCACTGTGTTTGTATTCATTAACCAGACTATTAGTGAGAGCATTTTAGAATTCTACCACTTTTCTGATAGATGCATATGTACATTTCCTGGCTGTAATACTTATTTGTGTTCATCTCCCTCTGCCCATCCATCTGTCTCCACTCCTGCATGCATACAGATCAATATGTGTCTCTCTATATTTATGTCTTTCACCATTCTCAAGGCATTCAGTGTACCTCTCTGGCACCAGCTCTGGGAAACTACTGCTTTAGCAGTGCAAGCACAGCTCAACTCATCATGGACAGGAACCAAGGCAGAAAAGTAGAACAAGCAGATGAAGGTGTAAAAAAGGGAAGTACTTATGCTAAATTTGAGAAAAATAAAGGGATTAAGGGGGATGTCACAGACTAGATGATTTAAGAAGGGGATTTCTTCTGAAGAGGGGATATTTCTCTTGTAGAATAGAAATCTATCATGTATTCTAACCAGGGTTAATTCTAACATCTAGAACAAATCTAAATCTTAAAACCAAGATTAAGAGTTGGCTAGTGGTGTCTATTATATCTGTCAACTGTTTTACAAATCAAGAAGAAAATATTTTATCTTTGGATTCAGCCAATACAATAACAGTATTTATAGGCTGCCTTGGGAGCAATAATAATTTTACATGGTTTTCAGTATTCAACAGAGTATTTACAGGGATTTGAATTATTGTAACATGTTCAGATTGTTTTTTCCATCCTCTTTCAGAGATCCTGGATTAAGGAGCCGATCTCCCTTCTCCTCTCTCTCAGTCTAGTACATAAAGTGAGTATTTGGAGGGCTATCATAAACAGTGAAGCAATTCTTTCTCTAAATCTCCTGAGCTGTGTTGCCTCCTTCTTACTTATTCTCACTTAGCTGAAGACGTTCATGCTCCAGATCTGACATCTGATCATATGGTGGTCGAACAAAAGCCAACTGTCTCAGCATTTTTACCTCCAAGGGGTCTTGCCCACTTGTGAATACCTATACCTTTATTTTCAATCAAGCCAGAGCATTAAAGTTTGACAAAGAAAACACTGTGGCCATGTAGTATCATGAAACCACACCTGCCTTATGTTTAAATCAGTGATTTAGCTCCTCTCCCAGTGTGCCAAGTGTTTCTTAGAGAAAATGGCTACTGAATCCAAGGAGCTATTACTCTGATGCTACTTTATCCCACAGGCACAAATAGCACAAAAAAAAAAATGTCAAAAGTTACCCTGATATCCATGCAGAAGAACCATAACTTTTAATCTGATCCCATGCTTAACATGTCCCTATAAATCCCTAATGCTACTAGGAGAGACAGCAAACAGAAGTTATTTATTACTAAGTAGATAACTTTTTTCTTCCCTGCCAGGTATAAGCAAAAGCCACAACTGGAACCACACATACACTGAGTAAGATGATTTGGGTTGCACTGTTGAACTCATCACCAACTTCTTGTATGACTTGGAAGAGGTCACTCAATTCTGAGGTGTTCCCTGCATGCAAAAATCCCCCTGGATGGTATTTGAATGGGAGGAATGCTGCTTTTGCTGTAAAATTCTGTTCTGAAATTACAGAGGAAAGGTGAGATTTGCTGAGGCTGTGGCTGTAGTTGCTACAGAGTACTGCACATCTACTACCTGGAAGCTAAGGGAAGCAGAAAGAAGCCATAAATCTGCAGCACACTGAGTGTAATGATAGTGACTCTGGTGATGTTAGAGAGAAAGCACCAGCATTGCTATCTACATAGCACAAATGCAATGGGGGAATCTGGAGTACTCACAGCTGTTCATCAAACAGCAAAGCCTCGTTGCACTCCACTTGGCAGAGAAACAATTCCATTGCACTTCTCATGATTCTTTTATTGTTGACTGGATTTAGCAGAGTACACCAACATTTCAGCCTTGATGAAGGTGCTAGACTGGGAACATTGGGATATTTTGTGAGTATAATTCATTTTTTTGTTCTGGTTGGAATGCAGCATAGTGAAACGTTACTGCTGGGTGAACACCTGTAGTTAGAAAATGCTGGTTTGCTCAGGGGGCCCACAGCATGCCAAACCATTCCCTGGAAGGAGGTTTGAAAAGTGAACATTAAAAAAAAAAAAAATTCAATCCTCCTGTGCACAATGAGAAACAGAGAAGCAGGCGTGAGACACCATATGTGAAAATGACAAAATTAAGAATTTTAATCTCTTGAAACTGCATTTCAGTTTTGTCTGTAGGATAAACTAAGGCTTAACTCAAACATTGTAGGATGCAGTTCCTCGAAACACCAAAATACACCCTTATCCCAGTTTCTCAAAATGCTAAAATGAGTGAAAGTCAATGAGACCAGTGCAAGGAATGATACTGAAATTCTTTCCTTTAGGGTGGATCAATTTAATTTTTCTAGAAAAATGCCACTGAAAATGAAGTTTTTATTTCAAATTGTCAAAACATTCAATTTCATTTACAAAATATCAAAATATGATTTGGCTGAAAATATTTTATCTTGTGTTTGTCTGTCTATTGAAGCACAGCAGACACATTAACAGGACTTTAACTCATGCAAATAATTTCATTTGTACAATCTGCTTTACCTTGCCTTTTGTTACTGTTGACATTATGAAATGTGAACTCTCTATTGGTGATCTGCAGTAGAAGAACAGGTATTAGCAGGAAACATGTTCTTGAGAATTTCTACTCAAACGTACCCAAATCCATTTTAGAAGAGTTGCTATTACTGCTCCCATTTTACAGACTGGTCAAATGATGCACAAAACCTTAAAATAATTTCCACAACAATGAACAGAGATTGCAGTTTCTTTTCATTTGTTCTATTCCCTGGATGATGTTATCTGCCATTAATTTGCAACAATTTGCCTTTCCTCTCCTTCACATCACATAGTTTAACAGTCTGATACTGATGTTCTAGATGGTTCCTCATCTCTCTCCTACTCTACCAAATAAAACTTCATTTAATCACTTCAGCTTCATCCACAAATAACAAAAGTAATAGCATATGAAAAGATGAAAGACTTAAGCAGTTACTTCAAGTATTCCAGCCTATCTGTGACACAGATCTATATAAATACGTTGCAGTCTCACAAAAGTGTAAGATTCCCAGGGATTTTGTGCTCTGGGAACACACCTTAAGCAAAGTCCCTAAAAAGCCTCTCCTGCAGAGTGGGGCTGCCTGAGGTGGCTGATGCTTCCCAGAAGGAGTTCCTTACAGTGTCTTTGGAGCAGATTCCCATCTGCCAGTGACTGTCCTAATGAGTTCCCTTTACATTTAACTACATTTTCTGATAAGCAATACATTAATTTGAAAGATGAATTTGATTGCAGATGAGTAAGGCAGCAATGGCTCAGCAGGATCAACGGTGCTGGATTTGATTTCTGAGACAGGAATGGTCTACTTACATACATCAGAAGTCAGAATTAGGTCCCCTATGTGCTGTATATTAATTTGACAGGACTACAGCACACAGGAAACAATATTAAAATATTAACCTTTCACCAAATGTATTCATGTACCTAAATGCATTAATGTACCTAAATGTGTCCAGAAGATGACTTAACATAACTCTCATGTTTGCTACCACTAAATCTTAATAAAGCACTCCTTCTTGAAGGCTATCAAGCATGACCCATAATATTTCTGCTGGTACATGTCTATATGAAATTGTTGTACTGCTCTGATAATAACTATTTAAGAGATGTGCTTGCTTTTATGATCATCCACTGCACTAAGAATATTGGTATAAAAATGACCTCACCTATTCTTCAGGACATACTATAAATATTCATTTGAGAAAAAATCATATAGGATAAACTAATCAATAATCCTCTACAGGACTAGTCTAATATACACTGTGGTTCTCTAAATGCAGTGATAAAGGAACAGATTATTTCCCCCCCTCATTTTTTACAGTAATCTCACATAATTTAAACTATCTACATCTATCAACTCCACACACTGGCCAAGGCTGAAAAAGTGTTAACCAGACCCACTGAAGTCAATTAGTTATGCCAATTTGCTCCAGCTGAGAATCGATTCTTGGTTGTCTTTATGCTTCCTATAGAATATTCTGCAGGAAGCATTGGTTTCATGAAGTGTGGTCAGTGTTTATGGACAATGTCAATGTGAAATCCCTTCTCCCCATCTTTTGGACTTCTCAAAATAAGCGGTTTAAAAAGAATCCAAACTATCACCTAGAAAACCACGGGTTTTCACTAAAACAGCAGGCAAATTAAAACAGTTTTAAAGGAAAGGGCTTCTATATCAAAGATTTAGTAAAACTATTCCCTTTCTTTTCCTTTGTCAGTTTTTCCTACATTTGCAATTAAATCACTAAAGACACTCTCACCCAGATGTTGCTGATGAGAAACGATCACAAGAAAAACAGCAAACAAAAGAAAGATCACAAAATACATTAACTTTTACTAGCGATGCTGCAGCGCATTAGCATTTTTAATAATGACCTCATTACCATTTAGTTCAACAAGCAAACAAACCCTGTTTATTTGATAATTTATTTATTCTAAAATAATGCAACCTTTTTATGTGCCCTTGTTATGAGCTCTCTAACGTTAAAGGCACCGCTACAATCAGTTAAGTAATTATCATAGGATAAAAGCTTTTACCATGAAAAAGTTTTGTTTGAAAAAGCATGAACTGTGATTCTCATTGATAGCTTTCACTGAGTGCAGAATTCAGTACATTGCAGCACAAAGGCCTAGATTATCTCCCTCTGTTAAAGGCTTAAAATTCTACAACCAGACCATGCCAGTTACCAGTATCAGATTATGATAACAAGATCATGTTCAGTTATAAAAACAAGTGTCTAAACTTTTCTCATGTCACTTTCTATCTAAGTCCCATTGCCAGTTGTGAAAGGACCCATCTGAATGTGTGTAGAAGCTCATTTTAAAGCTAGCTCTTTGAACTGGATTCATGGGGTATTTGCATAAGAAGATTTGGGTAAAAAGAATGGGCTGGTGCTGCATCTGCCCATTAATATGCCTGCTAATTCAGCACATTGTAAGCCTACTGATGTATCACAAAAGGCTCAAATTCAAGGACAGTTATCCTATTGCCATTGTTAGTGTTTGAATTCAAGTAATATGTTCACTATAGGAATACAGTTGTTACAATTAGATATTTTCCTATAATGGTATAAAGAACCGACAACAATTGGAATTACAATAACGCTGATGCAACTTTAGAATTCCTGAATAATTCTATTTTAAAAGATGCAGGTGCTGATTAATTTTGCTTTGCATAATACTTGGATCTTGAGTGCTGGAATACTTAAAAAGCAGCAGGAAATTGTAGCAATACAAGCTATCAAAGCTGGCAGCTTCCCTTTAGCGCTGATGCACATTTACCTTGCTTACAAGAGTTTTAATCAAAAATTAAAATACTTAACGGAGTTTCAACAGAATGAATGAAACCTACATCATAAGCACAAGTAGCAAGCATTTTAATCCTGCTTATGAAAACTGCAAAAGCATTGCTTGTGCTATCAGGGGATATCCTACATGGAACATATTTATGGTGAATATGAATTGTTTAAAAACACTGTATACTCACAAATGGGGAAAAGAGCAGAATCAGTGATTCATGCAAGGAGCGGAGAGCAGCGGCTGCACCCGCTCCACAGCAGATTCAAAGCAGATGCTGAGGCAAGCAGTGAAATAAAAGGATGTCAGCTGAAGTGCCGTGAAGAGTTCTTAAAGCACACAACAGAAAACAAGAGGACAGACTAAAAGGAAACACATGCAGAAAACAGCAAATTAAGTCAAGCTAAACTTAGTACTTCAAGGGTCCTGAGTTTGCTTGTGTTTGAGACCACAGCACGTGTCTTGTTGGGGGGAAAAAGGGGAGAATAAACGTGTGTGGTGAGAAGGATTTTCCAAGGCCAGCTGGGACATCCTCCTGGGGCTCTGCCCTGGGCACCCCCAGCCCCGTGGCCAAGGGTGGCGGGCACCCCCTGCTATAGGGCCCCGGGCTCCCCATGGCCGCCTGGGCCCAGCCAGCCCTGCTGGGTGCTGGGGCAAGGCTGCATTTTTCTCACTCCAGGTCCCTCAGAGAAGACATCAAAGACCAGAGAGATGTGCTCTTTGTTTTGTTTGGTCTCTGACTCTCAACATGTGGTTTCGCAGGCCCAAACATCGGCACCTTTTAACCTATTCTGTTCAGCTTAGGCCTTAGCTTCATTTAAGCATTAGGGAAACTATAGTAACCAATAATCTGCCTGTTCCTGAATAGAAACTATGTACCTTGTCACACAAGAGCCTGAGGATCACCATTCGGGACAAGTTCCTTTACAGGCCCTTGGCTTTCTTTGCTGGGGCCCAGCCTGTCCTGCTGAAAAGGTGTCAAAACCCTTGCCTTTTGCGACGCGGGATCTGCGTTAATTTATATTTAACAAACGGGACCTTCTCCCTCAGAACGTATCAGTATTTGATGATCTCTTACAACAGTTTTCATCAAGTTGTAAACGAGATCCCATGACAAAAGGTGAAAGGTCTTTCAAGAGAGAAGAACAGCTCTGGGGAAGGCAGGAATCTTCTGCGGGGTGTGGGCGTTGTTGTTGTTGTTGTTTTTCTGTGCGGGTCCCATCCAGCACAGGTGGTGACCAAAAGCCATGAGGCAACACACGAACTCAGCAGCAAGGTGAGCATCAATAAGGCAAAGTCTCTTTCCCAGGCTGGTGTTTGCTGAGTCAAAAGCTTTACTCTATCAGCAAGTTGCAGGAGAGAACTTTGTTAGGTTGTTGATTTTACTTATGTATGCATTTTGGTAGCGATCTGATCTCCCGCTTAATGAGTCTCCCCCAGGCACAGGGAAAATGTTATCACCAGTCCCATTTTTCACTCACTCAATCTCTAATCCGGCACTGCACTGTCTTGTTATTAGCAGGAAAAACAACAACAACAACTATGTATATCATGTAGATCACAGCCAGAAAAGAAAGGAACAAATGTCAAGGGTTTGAAGAAGCAATTCAAGCCCAGATTCATTTCATCTGTCACTCTCTCCTGACTCTGTCACGCAACAGCTGCCTGCTAACTTATTTCCCTCCAGTAAAAATGACATTTTTGCTTTCTTTATAATAGTTTAATATTAATAGGGAGGGAAGTTAAATTGTTGACACTGCAACCAAAATACCATACTGCAAATTGAGGTATTTGGTATGAAACTCAAGACCTTCTGCATTAAGCTCTCTCACAGTGACCTGACATAAACTGGCAACTGGCAGCCGTCTGCTTTTGGCAGCTCGGCATATTTGGTCATTTATTGGGTGCATGTGAAGATCAAATGGGTTAAGATTCTTCTCCTTAAACAGCAGGGAAAAGAACATCAAAAAGGTGTAAATTTCATTTCCCCAGTTTTGATTAAGTCAAGCATGAAATGAAATGTAATACTCTCAAGTGGCAAGGGTTTATACTATTGATGTTGTTACTTCTGCTTCACAAAGCCCAATCAGCCGACAGCGAGTTGAACAAGCTAACAGAGTTTTAGGGTGGCCAGATGGAGGGTTTTTACTATGGTTGAAAAGACAGCTTAGTGCTTGCCTCTTCAAGCCAAGTCAATGCCAACTGTGTGAAATCCTGGCCATTCTAACCCTTCTTCTGTTTTGTTGTGGTGATTTTTTTTTTTCTTCCCTCTTCTCAATGCTGGTGGCGTGCACCATACAGGCCTGATAAAAAACAATCCCTTCAGCAAAACAATGCATTGAATGAATATTTTTGTCAGAAGTGCTGTTTATCTTTTCCCAAAGTGCAGATTTCTGAGTTCATGATGCAGACCAATCTCATTACAGTATTTAAGCAAATGGGAAAATACACTGCATTTAAATGCTATGTGAAAGAGATCTTTGCAAGTATTTGGTAGTTACTCTGAGATTAAAATTATAATGTTATTTCTTTTCAATAGGGTGGCAAAGCAAAAATTGACTCACATGCTTCGGAAATGAATGAAGATTTAAAACAACCTTGTTCATCCATTAAGGGAAACTAGAGTTAATTCAGAGCAGTGTGAGATACACACTGAGGAACTCTTTAGATCTAGATACAAAAGTAACAGGTCTTAAATTGAGTGTGGTCTTACTTGGTTAGGAAATTTGTCCTTTTTTTATAGGTGCTTTTTCAGGCCCCTTGTTCCCACTACATTCTCAAATTTAATGCTCTTGCCACTATACAGCTGGACTAGAATAGAGTGGCTTTAGTAAAGACTTAATAGAATCTTTAATGCTTCTAACAATCCACTCCCATTGAACTGCATTAAGTAGATATTATGGAAGGACAAAGAGCTAAATAGCTCAACATCAACCTCATTAGGCATGCAGGCAGGCCTTGAACCATTTTATGGGCAAGCCTATTGTGAGTACACTCACCAGGTTAGCTTTAAATTGCAAATGATACTCTGAAAGGGGAAGAGAAGTTTTGGAGAATGGCCTCACAGAAAGAAAATCATTTTAGGCTATAAGAAAATGAAAGGCATTGTTAAAATTGCTCTGACCGTAGCAAATGAAATACATCATGGACTTGAGAGGCTGAATGCTACACTTGAGGGGTTTTTGTTGGCTTTTTTTTGTCTGTGTGTCTGTTTAGGAATGTGGTGTACAGCAGAATAAAAACAATATACAATCTGTAAGACTTAATAAGGGTGGCTCAACATACTATCATTTGTCTGAAGTTAAACAAATGGTAAGAGCACAATAATTAAGTAGAGGTGGAAAAACAAAAAAATTCCATTTGGATAAAAGGCAAAGTGTGGACAATGCTATCTATAAAAACTTTCCAGCACTGCACTTCTTAATAAAAAGGGATTCATTTAGTCCTAGCACTTCTGTGTTCAAAAATATTTATATTTAAGAAAAAAAAAAAAAAAAAGTCTCTCAAGAATTGTTTGCAACTGCAAAGTGCTTTAGTAACTGACATTATGATGCCACAAGTCTGGAAACATATTCCCAAGCAGAGCCCTTCTCTGTCACCTTAGTGGATGAATAATTGTGCCTTTGCATATTCCTTGTCATAAGTGGCAGGAATGAAGGGACCCTAAGGACCGCACTGGCAGGATTGGTGCTGTACAAGCAGAGTAAATTAAAACAAGGATTAGAGCAAGTATGATTGGGGATGACAAGCAGGGCAGTTGTTGCCACACAATGTGCCTTTTTGCCCATATGGTCTTCACCACGCTTACACAGCACAAACCCTCTAACATGGATGCTTATTAAAGCATTCCTTCTTGATCAGGACATAAAGTCCTTAAAGCTTCATGTCATAGGAGAAAAACAGGGGTTCTTTCACAACCCCAGCAGCAGCCTCAAGCACTATTATTTATGAAGTTTTACATGCAACTGCCCAATCTTTTCATTAGAGAAATATACAAGAAAGCCTAGAAATGTGAAAAACTCAGGCTGCAGCCTGCAATCACAGTAATGCAGTGTAAAGGTTATTAAATGTGAAAGTGAATTAATTGACAACTGTATTTTAAATAAAAACCAGACATATTTCAAAACTTGCACCTGAAGTATGGGTTTGCAGTAGACACAGAATTCGGGTGATTTTTAAGTGAATAATGAAGGCTTAAAAGAACATGAGATTCATTCTAGGGAAATACTTGAGTGATCCTATATGTATTTTTACAAACAAACCAGAAGAGGAGTGCAGCCTTCTTACAGCTTACAGGGGCATAAAAGAGCAATTTTGTGGTTAAGCTCTTATGTTATCTCACATGACGCGTGTCATTTTCAGTGCCTCAGTTCCCTCATCTGTAAAATTGGAATAATTTTTTTTTTTTTTTTTTTTTTTTTTTTTTTTTTTTTTTTTACCTGCAGTGATCACACCACTGGTCCTGCTTCACAGAAAGATATCTGGATTCCATGAAAATGCCCAGGAACACTTCAAAGTCCCCAAGTAGAGTTTTGTCTATAGCAAGATACTATTACTATCACAATGCTGCTTTCTCAGCCCTGCAATGAGCTGCTCAGATAGCAGCAAGAAACCAGATGTGAAAGACCTTTCATTTAAGTTTTGTTCTTCTGTGGTCCCTAGCACAGCTCCCTCACCACAAAGCAACATCAGATCCAGACCATTCCTCCCAGCTTGATCTTTTCATCAGCCAGAACAGCCAGTTCTGCAGTAGTGATGAACCTAGGAAAGCTCCCACATGGAATACCATGCAAAACACAGCATTAAATGGGAACCAGTAAAAACACTGGCACTTAGACCATTATAGGTGCCCTTGGGAATCATCCAAGAGTTCCTGCTAAACTAGACAGAGGTTTCTTAGAGGAAGCCTGAGGCCTTTTTGTTGAGTTTCACAGTCTGAAGCAGAAGCTACTAAATTGTCCTTGATGATTACAGCTCCTCCCAAGCTTGTGCCACTAGCACAGAAAATATTTATATAGTTTAGATTATGGCTTGTGTTATCACTCCTACTTTTGGACTCTGAAGTTTACACTTGAAGTACCAGGATTGCTCCTCCTTGTGCTTTGTAGATTCAATGAAATTAATATTGAAACATTTACTGCATTGTAATAGTCAACATTCACTCCTTATCATAGAATGGTTTGGGGGGGAAGAGGTCTTTAAAGGTCATCCAGTCCAACCACCCTGCAGGGAGTGGGGACATCTTCATCCTGAGGGCACTCACAGTCCTGACCAGGACTGTTTCCAGGGTGGGCTCTAAGGATGGCATCTACCACCTCTCGAGGCAGCCTGTGCCAGTGTTGTACTACCCTCATTGTAAATATTTGTTCCTCACATCTAGTCTAAATCTTTTAGTTTTAAGTCCATTGACCTTGTCCTGCCACTACAAGCCTAGGTAGAAAGTTGTCTCAATCTTAAGAGCCATTAGAAACAAATTAGAAAATGAAAGGTATGCCATGCTAGGGGTACAAGGGACTCTTGCATCACTAACCACAACCATATTTCACATTTCCATCTCATCTACTCCACAGTAAGAGTTGGGAGCTCACAGAATAGAGCTGAATACACAGAATAGAGCACAGCTACAGAACAGAGTGGCCAAGTAGTTAAAGCATCAAGCCTAAGATTTGGGAAACCCAACTCAAATCCCTTCTATATGAGAATCTGTTGATCATTTAGGTCAAGATACTCAAATGCATTGAGAACCCATAGTCCTGTTTTGCTCCTAACTCTCAATGAAAACAAGAAAGTCTTCTAAATTTTTCTAAGTGTATAAAGCATTTAAATATCTTTGAGGATCAGGACTTGAGACTCTGTGCCCCAGATCTGTGTCAGACAAGGACAACCACATTGCCCTCCTGGGCAGGTATATTGTGAGAGTACTGAGAGTATGTGTCTTGCAGACTTAGAAGCACTCAAGGTTATGGATATGGGGACCAGACAAAGACTGTAAATACACCCATTTACAGAAACACAGTTTGGTATAACTTTGTTTCTATAGTGGCATGGTTGAAGGGGATAAACAGCCTCTTAAAAATGCTGTGCTGAAGGCATACCTTTTTCTTAGTTAAGCAACTAAGGGATGTCCTGACTGATACCTCCCAATGTCACCATTCCTATGAAAGAGGGGAGCTGTGTGTTCTAGAGAAGGCAGTGCTCCAGCCCTGCAAAGGCATGCCCAGCTACCTGGGTCACTTGAGGCACTGCAAACAGTCCCATCAATCTGAGTATAGTTGCAAGTGCTTGTGGGCTTGGAGCCTAAATGAACATCCACCTACAACTTCCACTGTATAAGGGCTGAGGCTGGGCTGGGTGAGGACTGCTAAGTGGCTTTCCTCAGGATCTACCTAGAAAAAGAGACATATCCCCCAAAACCACTTTTTCATTCAATTAGTAAAGCTTTCATGTGACATTTTGACAGAGAATTGTTTCACCTGTCCTAGCAGAGAGACAGCTAGTTCCAGTGCTTTGCTTTTCAGCACTTCCACTGACTTAAAGAAAGCCTTGAGCAATGGTGAGAACTAAAATACAGGAAAAAACAATACAACTTGAACATTTTTTTAAAAATTACTTTTTGTGGAGGAAGAAAGAGGAAGGAAGAATTAACTGCAGTGCTCAATGACCTTTTTCTACATTTCTACATTAATAGGACAACTGAAAACTTGTACTGAAATAGCTACAAATATTTTTAAAATAAAAGTATACATGATGTAAAAGTAGTTTATTTGTTTCAATGGGGACTGACTAAAATAGAAGTTTAATTTCTTAGTGGAAGTGAAGGTAGCTCCTATCATTATTAAAAGATAAACATGTAGGTACTGAGAAAACTAATTAAATTTTGCTGAGTTATCAGGAAGTCCCTTATGAATATCCTCTGGGGTAGGCTCTAATGTGAAGAGATCTCAATTTTGTGGTTAAATAATTTGAAGAGATTAATTAGTAAAGAATAAGTATTAAAGACAATAATGAGAAGATAAAGGTAACAATTTTTTTTTTTACATTTACCAGTTTTATAGCTCTACCTGATGGAAAAGCTTTCATTGCACAAGGCAACTATTAACAGGACAGCTGTTTGAACTATTTTAAAGTATTTATTAGACATCCAGAAGAAATAAAAAAAACCAACCTGAGATGAAAACTTAACTTTAAATCAGATTTGCATAAAGGATTAAGCTCCTTCCAGTTTAGAAGTACTTTTTGAACTCAAATTGGGAGAACTGATCTTTATCCCGAATTTCTTTTTGTTCCTCTGGAAGTTCAGTTTAATCCAGCTTTCTTAATTTTCACCTTCTCCCTAAACCTTCTAGGCTTGTTACATGATAGCTAAGGATCATTATCCACCCAAGCTGAGGGGGTTTTCCCTTCATTAATTTCTGTAAGAAGATTACCAGTGCTTGTTTGTTGTTGTTTAAGCAAATGATTTCCCTAAGCTCTTTGTTTTTCCAACTGGTTTACACTTTAATGCCCTTGATTGAATTTCAAACAAGAGATCAACTTGACCAACCAACTCTGTTTGGGAGGAATTAAAAAAAAAAAAAAAAAAAGGAAGAACTTCCCATGAACTATTTAAGCAAGGAGAGTTCTTAAAAACTTATTCAACCATTTAGTCAAAGAGATGCATCATAATTAGCATATCATTCAGGACTTGTTTAGTTTTTAAAGTCAAGGTGACTTTCTATGAAGACAAAATTCTCTAATTACAAGTGAACTATGCGTGTCACTCCTAATTGTGGTTTTTTTACTAATTTAGGTCTACATCTTTTCCACCCCCCCTCTAACTATGTCTTCCTTGTAAGGGTGTCAGAATGTTTTTTTCGTTTGAAAAGAGACAGGTATATAAACCTGACGATTGCAGATTTACTGTTTCTACAGGACTACTGAAGATCTGCTTTATATTTTCTTTGCACAATGTAAACTGTACACTATCAGTATGTGCAGGTTCTACAGCTCACAGACAGAAACAGACACAGATATATTAATGCTGCCCTGAGTCACATACAAGCTGGCTATTTTGCCAAAAGTTGGTCTGCTTTTTCTACTGCTGGGCATGTGGTAATCTTCTGAAATAGCTACTGCAGGTCAAAAAGACTCATTTAAATTTACCTTTATAGTTGCATTCTAGGACTAAAATTCTACAGAGCACACAAAAAAGTGTAACCAGTTACCATTTGAAAATCAGATTATTTGCCAGAGGATTGAAGTGATCATTGCAAAGTGAGCACCACTCCAGATTTGCCCCAGCCCCTGACTATGCTGTGATTTGTCAGTCAGTCCACCAGCTCCCCTCCCAGAAACTCCACTACTTTTAGTGCTAGATCAATTGACCAGACAGCAGAAGCTTGGGGAGTACATACTCCTGGTTCTTATCAAGATAAAGCTTTTTTAATATAAACTGCAGATGGAGACATTATTTACAACAACAACAACAAAAAGAAAACCCACTCCCCCCAAAAAGAAAACCTCAACACACCATAATGTGAATGTCAACAAATGAAAAGACTAAATAGCCTAAAACCAAATGTAACTTAATCCCTAAAACAGAAATTATCATTCTGATGCTTAGAAGCTCGCAGACCCTCCCAACAGCAACAGTGTCCCTACCCACATAGCTCAGGAAGACCCCAGAAAGCACCTACTGCCTACAGAAAGGCAACTTCAGCTGTCACCAGACAGTGCAAAGAGATGAGTAACCACAAGCACTTAGGGAAGAAACGGACAGCTCTATAAATACTGGATTTTAATGGAACAGGAATCCTGCAAAAGCTAAGTGTCCACTAGTAACACCGATTCTCAATACACCAGGCAGGCAGTTCAAGGATGAAGTGTGCACCCTAAGCAAGGCTTGTGGTCTTGATTCTCCTCTGTGAGTGACCTGACACACTGGCTACTTAATATTCCTCTGTGGTCTATGCCAGCTAAGTACCTTGGAAACTTTGACAATATCACCTTATATAAAGGAATTGTTATGAGGGCATATTAAAATGGAAGCCCTTCTATTTTGATTTTATTAGCAACAAAAGACACTAGTAAATTCAATCACGTCAGGCTATCAGCATGCTACAAAAACTGTCACCCATGTTGATGTTATCCTGCATGAGATTTCCTCTATTTAAAAAAAAAAAATACATAACACAATATTTCTGTACTTTGGTGTCCCAAGGTAGATCAATAAGCAGGTAATCATTAGCTAAAACCCTGGATACTCAATCGTAAGCATTAAGTTATTGATCTGACATTCATCCTGCCACAAGTGTTGCCTTGTTCAGTGTTTCAATCATTTCATCTTAAATTTTTTTCTTCTTTGAGATCCCTGGATTCTGACAGACCCGTATGTATATCCAGCAACTTGTAACAACGCCACACTAGCATAACCAGGAGATGAATGATAGCAGATTTGATTCTGAGAGTTTGAGATATAACATACTAGGCTATTTCTAAAGCAAATAGACTTTAGAAACAGTGGATTTCTGCGTATCAAAATGCAGTGCTAAAATGAATAATTAAAAGAAACATGGTGCAATCCATTCTAATCAATGCACTCTAATTAATCCAGTTTAAAAATGGCATTTAAACCATATATACGTGTATATACTCAAAACTAGTATATAAACAGTGCCCATACTGTATTTAAAAAAAAATAAATCTTTCTTAATTTAGGAAGAGGATGCACCAATAAAATTAATTTCACAGTGTAGCAGAGCATTTTAACAAAGGAATGTTGCCACTTAAGGTAATATACCCATTTTAATTTTTTTTTTTTTCCCCAATCTCACCTCCTACTGTCAACACCATCAATTTCAGCAGTGCTCCTTCCCCTATCTCTTTCAACATCAAAATACGGTCCTTCCAGTATCATTATTATCAACCTGAGCAAACTAAATGTGAAAAGGTGCCACTAATAGGACAGCTTTTGACATCACATCTTGAACCAGAATAAGCAAACAGGCAAGTCAAATCTTCAGGGTCAAGCTTTGAAGTCAATTTTCTGACCCAGGAAATCATGTTCTGTGACAGTGATGACAAACGGTGAACACATGCCTTGTATAAATATGTCTATGAATGTTGCCTTGCAAACAGTCACAGTCACCATCTCCCTGTAGCCAGCTATGGAAAGAAAAATGGGAAATTTACATTTGGAATATCCACTATTTGATACGTTGCTTTAACAACAACAACAAAAATAAAAAAACAAGCGTAAAATTGGCTTCTCTTCCTAAGCGGAGTTAAAAAGAGAATTAAAAAACCTCCAAAAACAGGTAATAAAAGAGTACTCGTATACCTAATTTTCATTTAACCTTCAACACCTAAATAGATCCAGAGAACAACTGAATGTATACACTGCAAATGTTTTGCTATTTGGACTCCTACGCCTAAAGCACTCTCCAGCAAAGCCTTCTAGGCACAGGACTGAAAAGTCATTGTTTATTGATTTCAAAATCTAACAGACTAATTATATATTTGTAGATGACTTGACAGATTTACAAAACTGCTATATGGTTTTATAATGGAACATGCTCATGTTAATCTCCATCTATGGAGATAGCTAGAGGGGGCTGACCTTTATCTCATATTTAAAACACAAGCAATAACTGAAATTCATTTTCAATTTATTTTCCAATCATATAAAAGGAGGGGGAAAAGATTACTTTATTGAATCTTTTTAGCTAGTAAAAGGTTGGAGACAGTCTTGATGCCTTCCAAGGAGCTACAGGGATGGTCTATAGGGAACAGACTTAATCGAATAAACTAATCTTTGCTGTGGAGATTAAGTAGATGGCTACAGCAGCAGAGTAACAGCAGAATGCAAAGTATCAGCAGCACCATCAGCTGCTTTAAAGGTGCTGTAAGGCAGGAGGAGAGCTTCCCCATTGGGCCCACCCTACTGATCCTGCAAATTTGGTAAACTTCATGGAAATTTAATAATGCTGCTGCATTGTGTTTGCCTGCTGAGCAAACAGCCTGGTGCTGCAAGGCACATATGTGATAATTTACAAGGGTTTTTTGGAAGATACAGTAAGTGCTGCTACACAAGCCTGGGGCCTTTAAGCTGCAGAGAGCATATACAGTGTACATCCTCCAGGTAAACAGTATCTAGAGGTAAAGATGTGTTTCAAAGCAGATCCTGACAGCTGGTAAAGTGCCTTACTTTGTAAGCACATCTTTTCAAAAAGTCTTTGATTCCCTACGCCAATACACACTTGAAGAACTGAATTAGGCTGGGGTAGAATCTGTCATGATATACGACTAACATTTTTTTGCACTTTTATGTTAGATTGAATAAAATCGAGTTATTTTGTTGGGTTTCTTCTTTGTCCTGTCTCTTCCATTTAGCACTCCGAGTTGGCAATCCTGACTAATTATGGACCACACATTTCTGAAGAAATGGAAGGGATGGCACACTCCTCCTGCAGAAAGGGTATTTTTATTATGGCTTAGAAGCCATCCAAAACACACACACTGCTCCCACACTTTAGGCCTGGCAATGAAAAGGGAAGCAAATCAGAGCCCGAACCAGCCAAGTTTCAACATCTACAATGAACTTATTTAATAATAATAAAAAGAAACATTTCAAAAACAATTACTGCTGCCTTTGGATCCTGTAACTTGAAAGGAAACCGCAGCCGCTCTGCTGATTCCAGCAGCTCACAGTTCACAGGGTAAGCAGCACTCGTCAATATGAATCAGCTGTGAAATGCAAGGCTGTGCTAGGACTTCAGTTTAAATTGGCCTTCTCTGCAATATTGTTATTACAGTTAATAAAAACTGCTGCCTAACACTTTGACCACAGACCAGCGGAGCCGGGGTGGGTTGGGGCTGGGGAAAGGGGACGTGCCAGGGGGCAATGCTTAATGCAAAAAGTATTTGAAGGAGGCTGGTACTGGGGGTTACCTCTGGAGGTGACAGTCTTGCTCAAATATTGATTCCCTACGTGACAGAGAATGTGAAAGGAATTGTAAATGAATTTCCAGTGGTCTTCAACAAGTTTAGTAATAACAAGCAACTAGTGAGAGCAGATGCTCTCTTCCTCTTTGTCAGTAAGTTAGGATGTTAAGAGCTATTAAAAGGCAAATAATAGACCAGAAAAGTAAAAACTTTTTTTCTTTCTTTCTTTTTCTTTCCCCATTCAGTCCCCAGAGACCAGAATTTTCCCTATGGCTCCCATGCCCTGGGATCACACACTGAACTGCTGTCTCTATATGCCATCTTCTTAATTCTCTCCCATCCTCACTCTTTTATAACAATTAGATTATTTTGGACTCCCTATAGAGGATAATTACAACGATCAGTCTAATAATGTGTTGCAGTTGCAACACACACAAGCGTGCAGGAAGACTTCAGTACTTGAAGGGCAAGAATCACAGCAGGGTCTTTAATACAGATGACCAAAAATGCAGCAGCATCTATCTCGCCTCTGGTTCTCTGGGCAGCCTGAAGTGGGACCACAGAGTCAAGAGAGTCAAATGCTCCCATCAGCCTTCCCCTCTATGCACAGTGTGCAGCCACCTGAGCACAAACAGAGATCACAGCACAGACTGTCAGAATAAACAAACCACTTCTGAAGCAACATCCCACTGTAGAGAAAAACTGCGAGTTCCCAAAGACAGCAAATCCAACAGTTTTCTGAAAATGAGGAATGCATGCTGGAAGACAATCTCCTACCAAATGACAAGTGTTGATCCAGTGCAGCCTGAACTGTGGTTCAGACTGAAAACTTTGGGAGTGTCAAGGTACAGCTCATGCTGAAATGAAATTTTGCTCTCAAGCTATTCAGAGGTGTAACTAATGTAGCCCCATGATTTCTCCTCATCTCACACCAAAATAGAATCATAGAATTACAGAAAGGATGTTAGCTGGATGGCTAAAAGTCCTTGAGCTACCAATCCAAATCTTACTCAGCCATGCCTTAAATAGGCTGCAGTCACCCTTTCACATCACTGTGGACATAACCTTTGTGGCAGGAAGAGGGTAGGAAGAGACATGATAACAAATTAATACTAAAAGCCAGCCTGTCTTCCATGCCACAAAACAAGCAAAAGAATAAGTGTTAGTAACAGATCACAAATGGCTGGCAGGTGTATTTCCAGTGGGAATGGAGCAAAAATTGTCTACGCTTCTTCCAAGAAATTCTAGCCATGTTGATCAGTTGGTCTTGATTACCCAGGGGTTTTTTTGGTTGTTTTTTTTTTTTTCTTTCTAAACATTTTTCTTTATTACAAAAATTAGGCTGGTTAAAATGCTACACGTAGGATTAGCTATAACCTACTGAGATAATGGTTTTCTGTGCTGATGACAATGTGATCACTGTGCGAGTTAAACGACCTCTGCCCCTCGCCCCCACGAGTTGTGTAATGAAAGAATGCATTTAAGAGACAATTATGAGGTTAATTTCCTTACTTGAATGCAGGACATTGATGCTGTGCTCCTGTTATTAGACCTACCTCTAGGTAATAACAATGTGAGTGAAGAAAGAAGCTAGCTGCTAGACACTGCACTGGAAAACTTGAAGTGCTTATTATTAAAGAGGGAAAGCTTGGATCCACATTTTAAACCAAGTAATTAATTATTAAACACAAAGCTATCAAAGAAAAAACTGTGGAAGGAGAAGAATTAAAAAATTAGAAATCAGGAATGTAAAACTAGTGGCCACATGTAAGCAAACACTACTTCTGGAAAATACATGAATATTAAGGAGCTAATTGTCACTTGCACCACAGCAGCCCCTAGGAGTTTACTGTCCCGAAAGTACAGATCCAGTAAAGAGATGGGCAATGATCCTTTACAGAGTGCCATCTAAGGAGGCAAAGAGTAAAAACCACACTTGTTCAAACTCCCAGAAGTATCCATGTCACATCAAGAACCAGAAACCTGAGTCCCAGTCACACGGCTCCTCTCAGTAGAAGAGTCAGCCCAATCTTTAAATGAGGCAAAAGAGAAGTGGACAAAGTACCATGTTCAGCATGGTGTGGAGCTGCCAGTTTCTGTTTTGGAAGGCAGAAACAGTGATGTATCTCTGAAGATATAGGTGAAGTTCTGAGGTGTATAAAGGCTGTTTCAAGGGCAGAGGTCTGGATGCTCCAGCAATGCCCACACACCGCAGCGCTGGCTAAGGGGACAGCAGGTGGGCTGCTGGAGAAACCTGCTGCCTTGCCTGGCCTACAGCCACCACTGCAGCTGGACAAAAGTTTCAGTCCTGACACTGGTTCATTGCACCATCTGACAGCAGAAGCTCCCTGTGCCTGTATCTCTTCATGGCTAGGTGTCTGAGCACGGGGCACTCCCCTGAGCCATCGGACCTATGCTGCGTTACGTGTCTACCTAAACCAGTGCTTCCTCCTGTGCACAAGAACCAGGGGATGTCCTCAGTTTACTGCTGGGGGGACATACTAATGGCATAATAGCACATCATAAACCAAGTACAGAAGCAGCCGACCATAATTTTCCTGCTTGAAGAACCTCTTCATGCACCTTACGCACTCCTGTAGTCCCTTCTTCCTATACACAGTCCCTCCATCGCTTGTTTATATGAATAATTTTCTATTTAAGAACAGAAATAAAAATGTGACAGACTAAAACACCATACCCATACGCTCCCAGATCTCTATGGCACTGCAAAAAAGGTTTCAGGCTGCTGTCGCTATCTGTTTACTGTCAGTGAATGAGAAACGGATTGCTCTTCCTTTCTGCTGATGGCCTTCTTTCCCCCAGGGGAGAAGGCACAGACTAATCTGGAAGATTAGCAGGCTACGGACCAGGCAATCACAAGCTCCCACCCTGTCTGTAGCACACTTGGACCAACAGCTTGCCTGGCAGGGAATTCTGATCCCACACATCTTCTGTCAGGCCCTGAAAAGTCGAATCCCACGGAGGCAAATATCAGCACTTTTGTCACGGTGACAAGCAGCATGCATCTCACCCTGAGCAATCCCACATTGCTAGCGAGGCTGAAATGAATGCAGTTTTTCTCAAAGGGCTCTCCCCCCAAAAAAACCCTCTAAGTCCATTTCCTTTCATTGAATACAAGTCACACTTGGTGCTGCAGAACAGGGCACAGCCCTAAAGCATCCACGTTTCCATCTTGCCCCAGGTGCTACAGTGTGGTGCCTGAGCAGCACGACCCTACTGATGCTGCTCCTGGATCAGCACTGCCTCTCCTCACCACAACTGAGCTCTTTTCAGAACCTTGAGCTGTAAAGAAGACTTAGCAGGCACCCCTGGTAATGTAAAGTTCTATGAAACAACTTGACATTCTGATTACTTGTAACTTTTCCCTATACTGGGAAAGCCAACTTGCAAAAATGTGTGTGGTGGTGCAACTGGTGCCCAGTGAACTGCTCTGCACTGGGAATATGGAATTTGAACGCTCCCATTTCCACTTTGCCAGGCTGTGCTCTGTGCTCTTGAACAGATCTCCTCACCCCTACATCTGCTCAATGTAAAGATACTGGGGGCATGAACCATCTCATTACACCTGGAAGGTCTGAAGTTCCAAAGTCAAAAATAATACGTTAATAGATACCTTAGCAGCTTTTTAAAATATTTCCAGTTCTTTTGGTATCTTTGGTATCCCCTCTGTCCCCCCAGTATTTGCTCTGGTAAGTAACATGAAGTGCAATCCAGATCCCACTGAGAACTATGACCAAACCCTTGCTGAAAAAAGACACAACACAATTTGAAATCACACAGAATCACAGAAAGTTGGGGCTTGGAAGGGACCTCGAAAAATCTTCGAGCCCAAACCTCCTGGCCAGAGCAGAGCCACCTACAGGAGGCCATGTGGCAAATACTCACTGCCACTACCAAAGAGAAAGAAAAAAGCCAAACCAAAAACTTGCCAGTGTAAATTTGAACTCTGAACATAACAAACTCCACCCCAAAATATCCCCATTTTTATTATGTAGAAATATTCTCCCTTTTTAGCAAGGCACCAAAATAGTTGTAGGTATTATGTTGAAATGTATCTTTTACTATCAGTTTAGCATTCTGTTTGTTCTAAGCTATAAATATTATTAAAAGAAATTTATAAAAACATGCAAACCCATTTTAAACCAGAATTACTACCTATCTAATGCATAAGAAAGAAGCCTCTTTATATTGATTTTTTTTTATCTGCAAGCTCTGAAAAAGGAAGAGTAACACAATGAATACTTTCAAAAAATCTGAGTTTGCCGAGAGGTTTTTTTTTCCTTACTGTTTTAGCCCTTCAACAGGTATTAGTTTAAGTGGGTTTTACTGTCTATTTTATAGACATTCCAGTAGAAAATGAAACATTTAAATATGCAAGCTTTAGCTAATCCTCCAACACACAGCCTATGGACTTGGTAGGATTATCCCTTATTATAACGCTGTTAGAACTGATATAAAATTGCAGTTTGAGATTAAACACAAGAATTTCTAAAAATGCATCTGTCTGCCTTTTCCATTTTATCCTGTAAAAATATCTAATATTTTTGAACATCCCTTTAAGAATCTCAAACAATAATTGGTGTAGAATTCTACCGTTTTTATAACCGTGCAGCATTACTTTATGTAGCAAGCATGATACCTAACATTAAAGTCAGCACTTTTCCCCTCAATCAACATTCAAGACATTGAGGAAAACAGTGGAATATTTGAATATATTATCAGATATGTCAGAGCAACCATCACATGTAGTAGCAGTATTTTACTGTATTGACTTAAATATTGTAGAGCTGCTGTATTATTAAAAGCTTCATCTCCTTCCCAGTCATTTACTGCTAAATTTCTTTTCAAATATGATATTGCTAGTTAGGGATCCACTCCACTGAGGGACCCAAGTTCATTTGCATCCATTGGCTATGCTAAATGCTCAGCCTAACAGATGGGAATCTAATTGCAGACCTGTTGTCTGGACATTGTTAACAAATGCAGAAGTAGCAATATACAGGGCTTCTTGGAACTGAATTTGGGCTGGCAGCAGGGGAACTCCAGTTAATTACCAACATCTGAATTTCCTGTTTAATGCAGGCAAAGGCAAAAATAGAGGTACTCAAATTGTGGAGGGCTGAAAGCTGATCAGACAAATCACAGACATTAGATCACCCACAGCAGCTATTTTGGAAAATTGGATTCTTGTCCACACAATGCAAGAATCCATTTTTTGTGAAGTAGTTTCCATGAAACAAAATGAGACAATTGCAAACACCATCATGCAAAAAAACCAGTTAGCTTGCCAACAAAGACATTGTCTCTAAAATGATATATAAATTGTAAACATCATAAATAGAGGTATTAGTACTACACTGAACAGAGCTGCAATCGGCAAGATTGAGTTTATTGTGACTTTGCTTTGAGCCTCAGAAATAACAGGGAGGTGGCATTGTCTGCAGAAAGCTCTGAAATTACCAAAATCTGTAAATATTTTAACATTTTGTTTGTTATACAAAGAAGCTGTTGCTCTTGTAGAAAATTATTTTTCTTGCTTTTACTCCACCTCCTCAAAATGCTGAAAGAAACCAAGACTATTGTAATGTTTGCAACCCACCCAAAACACCCTTTTGCATTCTGCTGAACTGAAAATGCACACAGAGTTGCTATTAATTGTGCTTTTCAGGCTGCCAAAAAAAATCATTACCAAAACTCAACACTCTCATTGTTTAATCATTTCCATTTTCTGCCTGTTTTTCATTGTCGTTGTTTGCTTGGTTGGTGGTTTTGGTTTGGTTTTTTGGTTGTTTTGGGGTTTTTTTGTGGGTGCTTTGTTTTTTGTTTTGAAGTCAGGGAGCTAGGCCTGTATCCATCCCTGTTTCAGTGCTCATGTGCTTTTCTGTGTAAGCTCTACAGGAACCTGGAAAATTATAGAGTGATGTAATATGCAAGAAGCACCTTCAATCAATTGATTTTTTTTGTTTTCCCCTCTTTTTCAGATTACATTTTGATGGCTGACAGGTAATAGAGCCTCATAAAAGAACAATACAGACCTGGCATTTAACAAGTCCAACAGTCTAGTAATAATTTCTTTTTCTCAATGACAACACCACAGAAGAAGAAAACCAGGTTATTTCCATGGAATTAGCAACTGATGGCAAAGATTGCACTGAATGACTGCGAGGCAGCAGATGAAGGGCCTGATGCTGACACTCCCAATGGTGAAACCCACCACGTGCTACCAGTTGATAGTGGCCATGCTCGAGCTCTGAAGGATTCTAAAGGCTGACAGGCTGTATATTAATTCCCCTGCGTAGGATGCTTACAACAGACCCACTGCCTTTCTCCTGTTTTCTGAGTTGATTCATTCTAATAAAATATATTATAACATTATATGCATCTCTTTCTGGTTTTTATTAAAGAATAAATGCTGTTCGATTCAACCCCTTGCTGCTGCACCATTTTTCAGGCATCTGTGGTCTAGAAAACGACAGACTTCTGTTTAAATGAGAGAAAAGTGATATCAAGAAGCCAGGTGATGTTTCAGAAAATGCAGATATCTTGCCTGCATGACTCTGACACTTAAGTATCTTCTTGAGCTGATTGGAGTGGTTCTGCCAAAGCCTATTTGGCCAAAACCACCTGATAATTCAGATGAAACACAACATTACCGTGTCATGGTAAAAAAAAACAAAACAACCCACACTGGACTTGCTCCGAAGTCTCCAGAGTCAGTGGAAGTGTGCTGTACATCATGCTACACACATCAAAACATTCTGTTGTAAGGATCTGCTTCACACAGTAGGATTTGTAGCTCATCAGATCACTGCATCAGCTTACAAGAACAGCACACCCAAAGAGGCATGCATCATAAAATGAAAAATAAAGTGGAATATTATAAGCAAACATAGTCCTCCTTTTACTCCCTAGTTTATACACACTACCTTAGGTATCAATTTCACAAACATTTGAAGCATTATTTACTGAAAGATGCCAGTGGTAACCATTCCACTTACAGACTGCAGTCAGTTATAATGACATTAAATGCATCCAACATATTAGAAAATTAGATTAATATCCGCTGAAAAATACGTATATTGGAGGAGGAATTAGACTAGAAGCTTAAATAAACATTAAGATTTGTCACCAAAAATATATTTTGTTACCCAACATATTTCATTTAATTTGACTAACCCTGC
This sequence comes from Florisuga fusca, assembly GCA_038090715.1. Taxonomy (NCBI): domain Eukaryota; kingdom Metazoa; phylum Chordata; class Aves; order Apodiformes; family Trochilidae; genus Florisuga; species Florisuga fusca. The sequence goes on along the minus strand of JAAWXA010000018.1, from coordinate 4,199,827 downwards.
TTGGTTTTAATGAGCTTTCATAAGAGCACAGGGAAAATGAACTCTGTCACAATTAAGAGAGTTTTTTATTTCTTTGCTTTTGTGGTTGAAGTCCCTATTCTCAGCAGTGCTTTTGCTCTTTCATTTTTATATTTCCTGAATACTTTCTCCTTTTAAAAGTAATCCATTTCTTTATCATTCCTTTTTCAGCTCAGGCACGCTGCAGACATTTGAGTGATGAAGATGATGTGGATTGGAGGTGTTTAGCTTTGTAATTTCATCCTTGAATTTTGTGATTACTAACAGGACAACTTTTTTAATTTGCTCTTTTGTCTCGATTCCCCTGGCTGACAATCTGCTCTGTGAGTTAGGCTTTTTAATCAATCACCTAGATAATCAAATGTCACTGGCTATCTGCTCCGTGTAATTACTTTTGCAATTAAAAATCAACCTCAAGTTGCCTCATCTAATTAGAGGGATGGGCAGATTTTCATCGAGATTGATTTTTTAATAAATATTGACTTAAAATGCCATAATCTCATCATATTCTTTCATTTTCTTTGTACCAAAAATCAAACAAATGGAAGAATTAACAAGCAGAAAGATTCATAGGACTTCAAAGGCTTTTGCTATTTCATACATACAAAATTGTGCTATACAGAAGCCTATCTTATCTCAGTCTAATAACACTCAAAAGCTCCTACCTTTTATTAGAAAAAGAACAAAGCAATTGCACCACTGTATTTTTCACTTTCTGAATTAGTCCAAGTTAAATTAATAAACTCTATACTATAATTATCTGGCCTGTGTACGACAGAAAATATTGCACAGGTTTTCCTGAATTACTCTGTACTTCAAAAATCATTCACTTCAAATAAATAATAAAATTGGGAATTCCCTCTTCTCCAACACCTACCCAGAAACCATGTTTTTATTTTCTTTCCCTGAAGAAGACTTAATTTGAGGAGGCTTTTTATCACTTTGCATCCCTAAGACAAACACTACAACATACACTATTTTACAGCACCACTAAATACTGATCATCATGAAAAGGTTTGTGGCAGAGAGATGTGTAGAAAAGTAGAAGCAATATCCTAGAAAGAGCTGGAAGATCCTACTTTTATCTGTAGCAACGGAGTACATTTTTTCATCTATTCACATATTAAGTATTAGAACAGCAAAGCAGCCAGGATGGCATGACCAATAACAGACCCCACCTTCTTTTTCTTATTTCTGACATAGATTTATCCCCTCTCTGACCTTGGACACTATCGACTCAGCAAACCTAAAGAGGAAGTTTTAGTGGTGCCAGGAGCAGCACTGCAGCAGGTGAACCAGCTCTCCCTGTGCTTCAGGAGGCAGAATGCTCCCTGAGGTGCCCTGGCTGATGAGGGCAGCACATCCCCTTTGAGCAGCTGCAGGCCCATGGTGGGGGGAGGAACAGCTGCTCACCTCCTTCCCACCCCTGCAGGAACTGTTTGCACTTGGGGCAACCCCTTTTGACAAAGGGATGCAGAAATTTTGCCAGCCTTGTTGTCACCGTGCTCGGTGTGGCTTTCGGACTTCTCAGAGACTCACCCACACCTCATTGAATTGTACAAAGATACAGATGGCAAGACAAAACTCTACAGTGACTCATCCACCAACACAGGAGAAAATGTGGGCCGGTCAACAGAACATGAATATTACATCTTCTCAGAATCACAGAATGGTCAGGGGCTGGAAGGGACCTCTGAGGATCATCTAGTCCAACCCCCCTGCTAGAGCAGGATCCCCCCGAGCTGGTCTGAGTGGAATACATCCAGGTGGGTCTTGAATGTCTCCAGGGACAGGAACTGCACAACGTCCCTGGGCAATCTATTCCAGTGTTGTGTTGCCCTCAGAGTGAAGAAGTATTTTCTCATATGTAATTTAAATCTCGTGTGCCAGTTTGTGTCCATTACCCCTTGTTCTGTTACTGGACACCATGGAGAAGAGCCTGGACCCAACCTCCTGACACCCACCCTTTCGATATGTACAACCATTGATAAGATCCCCCCTCAGCCTCCTTTTCTCTAAGGGAACAACCCAAGCTCTCTCAGCCTTTCCTCATAGGGCAGATGCTCCAGTCCCTTAGTCAGCTTAGTGGCCCTGTGCTGGACTCTCTCCAGTAGTTCTTCGTCCTTCTTGAACTGGGGAGCCCATAACTGCACTCAATACTCACAATACTCCAGGTGAGGCCTCACTGGAGCAGATTAGAGCAATATGAAGCCTGCTTGCTAAAAAAAGATAGGCTGCTTAACAGTTGGCGATGACCCCAAGATAACCTCTTTAATGCTTACCTCAGTCATCTAGATCTCTGCGAAGTAGTTATTACTGTTTAAAATGAATTAACAAACTCTAAATGTGCTGTCTTATTCAGATTACAACGATGGAAGAGGACACCACAATTAGAGTTGCTGGAGAAGCATGCCATACTTTATACTGCAGCCCAGTGCAGGGTTTCCAGTGGACACAACAGCAATTAAAGATTGCTCCACAATACCTGGTGAGATCCTCATTAACCTCTGATTTGCTTCCAGTAAGGCTACATAATTAAGAGATGCTTTGAATAGACATACTCAGAAGGTATTTTCCACTGTAACACAGAGGCCTGAACTACAATACTGCTCAAGTGAAACACTCAGCTCCTTGTTCCCTCCTCTTGAGGGTGAGCTACCCTAAACCAAGAGAACAATAACAACCAGATTCTGAAGGGGATAAAGTGGGGGGAAAGAATATAATCCAGTTTGTTTTAGATTAACTGCATGAAGTCCCTGACTATTAAAGTAGTGCTACCAGCCTGATAACAATATCACAAGTGCTTTATTGTGAATAGCAATGCTGTGTTTGTGACAAGCAAAATAGCACTGGCAGCTATGTTGCCCGTGTACTGCCAATACATTTACTTTTGTTGGCTGCAAAGCAAAAACAAAAGTCATTACAGCTGGAAAAAAATAACTCTACACAACCATATGATGTGAATTACAGATATGCTGAGCATGTGCCAGCCAAACTGGCTCCTTGTCAGTGGTCAGGAAGCTTTCAGCCACCCAGAAATTGTGGGTGCTTTTCTGCTTAGAGGGACTCAATGTCTGTCCCTTCCTGCTGTGACCATGGCAAAGGAGTCTTACGTGGCATCTGTGGTCTCTTCACCAGTCACTGAAACTTCCTCTGCAAAAGCCTAAGGAAGAGGATAGAGAAGGCTTTGGATGGGGAAAGAGTCCTTTCAGGAGATCTGCAAGCCATTTGGTTCTCTGTTTATTTGGGGAAAGGAATGCAGATACTAATCAGGCTCTTGGGTTCAGTAGCAGATGTGAAAGTTGCATGCAAATATCCCTTCTCTCTCCCTTTTGCTAGCAGTAAACATCTTCCACACAAAGGCCATCCATATTTACAGAGACTGCAGTAGGCCTGGGATTTGCATTCTCCGAAAGGACAGGCCTGTGCTCCTGATGGGAGATATTTCAGGATAGGAGCCTCCCCCACTATTTCAGGCCTCAAGCCAGTTAGTTTCTGAATTTTTTGAAAGAGAGAATCTTGCTAAATCCTCCACTTCAGTTTAAAAACAGAACATAAAAACAAAACAAAAAAAAAAGGGCATAGTCATGGACTTCCCCTGACTCTGTCACTCTTGTGGCAGCTGTACAGATCTTACAAAAATAATGCAAATACCTTAAGTGTTTGCAAAAAGAGCAGGAAGGATCTGATCAGAGGAAACATTTTTGAATCGGCCAAAACAAAATGGAACAAGATAAATGCAATTTGCTGAAAGACTTTTTTGAGTGCTTTTTCTTGTGTATCAATATTCCACTTTTACAGAAGACTCCAGATAGAAAAAGCAGAGTAACATTCAGAAGCATCTGAGGAGTTTAGAGAAGTCCCTTTTCCAAGGTGAGGCAAACTTTTAGGGTTCACAAATTCCCTTTATTCCTAAATCCCCAAGCTTCGGAATGTTCTAAAAATGGTTCCGGTGCAGGTAAGGGCATCCACTGTGTTGGGGGTGGCTGAGACAGCTTTGACACATAAACATTTTATACATTCTCACAGGGTGAGCAGCCCCATCCTTGGGTCATCAGCCCAGCCAGGAGGTAACTGCCCTGCTCTGGCACACACCTCTACCCTGGCAGAGCATTCCCATGCACTCTGCAGACATGCTTTGAGGTCACCAGGAAGGATTTAATATCTTTGCTTCAAAAGCAAACTCTACAGTGTCTCTAAAGTGTGTAGAATACAGAGGTAGCTTGGATGATTTTTTAATTGGAAATTGCCTAATGATTTTATTTAAAATACAGTCAAAAAAGTTGCAAGCCTCCGTTTTTATCTCGAACAGCAAAGTCCTTGGCGAGTTCTCAGTAAAGTACATTTTGGGGGTATATTTTAGAGCACTCAGTGTCTCAAAAAAAAGTTACCATATTGTGTTACGTAAAGTACTTATTATTTTGCATTTGGCAATAACGCTGTAATTTTTCTCAACAAGGCAGCCTTCTAATGTAATAAATTTATGGCAAAAGAGAAAAGGAAGATTAAGAATTGTTTTACATTCTGTGGTGTAAGACTCCTAGTTATATTAGCATTTTGAGGAGGATTTATTTAGAGATTGAGGATTAATTCCCATGAAATCATTATATAAATTTCAAAATGCCAACTAGTTTGATAGAGCTTATGATTTTATCTTCTTATTTTGACAGGCAACTGTGTAAAACAACTTCTATGTAGAAGTAGCACGGGAATAAAGCAAGGGTGGGATAAATAAAGACAGAATGATCCTCACAGGTTTTCCAATCAGCTGTCTTTTTATTCTGATTACTTGTAGGACAGAGCAGTAATAGACATTTTCCTTTGCACAAAATAATAAGAGCAGTACTTATCGCTTGTTGCCTACAGCTAGTGGCAAAAGGAAATTAGAAAAGTCCAATGAAGCTGAGTAGTAATTAATCATCATACAGTGGGGCCTGTCAAATCAGAGGGGTCTTTCCAGCTGATAATGCTGCCCAGCACAATTTAGACTGATAGAAATTAGAATTCTTTTTCCTCTGGCAAAAAGCAGAAAGACTCGAGTTAGCACAAACGCGGCCAACTGCTCACTTCAGTGCCTGCCTGACCCATTTATAGCCCATGAATGCAGCAAGTTCAGCTCAAAACAAACGGAAGGAAAACCACTTATTCCTCACAGCAGAAAATACAGAATACCATTCCTAACTACTCTGCCTGCAGACATTAAACAGCACTTAACAAACAACATTTATTGGTTGAAAGAGACAAGAATACTGTTTTTTTTCAAAGTGAAATTACTCCTTTTCTCCAACGCCCAAGGAAACACAAAATTCTCCAGACTTGTGCCCTTTTTGAGGTAAAACAAAGCATGAACAGGGAGCAGCATTCCCTTTCCACAGAAAGGCCCTCCTAGCAGCACCAGTGAGCAGAGGAGTTATTAGAAGATTCTGGGCTTATTTTTCCCCAATGAAGCAAAACCAGTTTTGCCCCCGACTCCGCCAGAAACATTACTGAGTCTTGATGAGGAGAGGGCCCTGAGACCCCCCCATGCAGAAGAACCGTGCGGGGAATGAGGCCAACTGGGGACAGACAAGCAGAACCCAGGGCAGGGCTCCACCTCCATGAGGTGCAGATCCCCTCAGAGCCTCGGCCCTTCTCCCGCCTCTTCCCTTCCCGCCCTCCCCGGGCCCGGGCCTGTCCCCCCCTCTGCCGGCAGCCGCACGAAGCTTTCCCGCGCATGCCCTGCGGCGGCAGCAGCTCCCTGACGGGCGGGGAGGAGCGGGGAGGCGGTCGGGGCTTTGTCCCGGCTGCTTCCCCTCTCGACTTTTTGTGCTTGAGCAGAGGTTGCAGCTTTTCAGCCGAGATGCGTGGCGGCCCCGAGAGCACCAACAGCCCCGGGCGGCCTCAGCGGGGCCCCGGCCTCAGCCAGGCACTCCAGCCCGGCACTGCCCCGCTAGGCCCCGAAGGGAAAAAAAAAAGGAGCTAAAGGTCTTAAGGGATGAAAGACCAGAGAAAAACTCCTCATTCATAAAGCGTTAAGATTCAGATGTTTTTGCTGCAGCTCTCTGTTACTAAATACAAAACCTGGCAGAGTAAATGATGAAGGGTATCAACGTGGGGAAGTTTCTTTTACATCAGATAGGGGCATGTGCCATAAGAATGCAAGTGTAGCAAAGTAACAGAAGCTCTTGGGCTTTGTTAGAGAGCTGGAACTGGGTGTTAGGCTGCTACAGAAAGAGCAGAGGTATAAGTTTTACACAGAAAGAAGGGCCCCATTTATTATTGTTCACATTTGAATAATATGCCTGTATTTCTTCCCTTTCTTCATGGATAGAGGGTATCCCATATTGTTAGGGAAGGTGTGTGCATGGGTACCTCTGTGTATCTCAACTTCGAGGGAGCAGAGGGGACCACAGTGTGTGCAGATAACAAAATTAACATCTGAAAAACACATTGTTTTCCTTTAATCTGAGGTATAACACAGATTCATTAGGAGATCTGCATGCTTCTGTACCTCTCTCCTTAATATTAGAATGAATGAGCACTATTTACATATGTCATTAGTGGGAAAATCCCCCACAGAGGAGGATACTGAATTCTAATTTGCACTGAATAAAATGCTTTATGATGTAAGACCGTCAGGCACCCCAGTCGGTGCAAACAAATGTTTAATGATCACAAAGGGTTAGAGCCATGGTGTGGTGCAAAATACGTCAGAATCGCAGCCAATGCAAACTCCCAGTGCTCAGTGACTCTTTGATCACCATACTCAAACTGCATCTCAGCAACTGAAATGCTGCAAAAGTAAGAAAGTGCTGGTTTGTGATCACAAATTAAACTTATTTCAAATGCTAGCAGTCGGTGGATGCACACGACTTGGTGAACAGATGGAACGAGCCGAAACATGGAATGGCAGCATTTCACATTTTCCCATCTTGATCAATATAGACCATGTTCCATCATGTGTATGTGGTTGACAAAGAGATACACAAACCCTTTAGAGGCAGAACCCCCATCCAGTCCTTCTCCTAGAGCTTTACCATCATTGGAACTACTGGCCTGCTGGTAAAACCATGTGTTAAATGATTGAAACAACAGCATCATCTCAACACGCCGTTCACTAATGCTCTTGATTATAATTTTTCGCTTGGTATTTTACTTCTCTCTACATAGGCCTATCATGGGGGCCTCCTGTGATCCTCATCAAATTCTGTGGCCTGTGTTATACAGAAAGTAAGGCTGCAAGGGCTTACGGATGCTGTTGACACTAAACCAGCAGAATCCTCTTACATGTCAGATAGTAGCCATGTGGTATCATCAATGATAGCCTTAACAACATATGAAACTAAGACAAAAACTTATATTTTGCTATTAAAAATTCAGTGTCAAGGAAAATAAGCAAAGAGAGCAATGGCAGAGCTTTTATCTTACAGAAAAAGCTTTTATCTTACAAAAAAATGGTGAAGGGAAAAAAACAAACACTGAAATTCTGTTGTTCTGCGGAGACTTAATTCTAAAATATTTGGGTTTCTTGATTTATATTTTTCAATAGTTTGTGATTCTGCATAGCCTGGAGTTTATTACCAAGTTCCTTCACTTCCACCTGTACCAGATCAGGATCATTATTTGAGATTTACCCCTGTGAAAAAAATCTATCATTGGGATTGTAATCCTCAGATGTCAGACCTGCCAGCACAGGATGCCCTTCATTCCCTCTGAATGCCGAGCTACTGATGTTGTCTTCAAATAATACAGATTTCCAACACTGAAACAACTAGCTCAGATTTCATTATTTACACAAAGCTGGAAAATAACCACACATAGACTTTCATATGCAAGGCATTAAAGGGAAAAACATGTAGTCTTACAGAGGGCTCACAAAGTCCTCAATCAATAAAAGATGAGGGAAGACCTCAGCCATTATTCATTAAATGCACAGCTGTAAAAAAACCAACAAAACCAAACAAAAAAACCAACCTGAAAAGCACAGTATAATGGCATCATGAAAGACACAACACAGTGTTTCCAGAAAAACTCTAAATCTTAAGGGGAAAAATATTTCCACGGTCTAAGAATTTAAATCAGGATGTGAGAAGTTATTTAGGCGACCAGAAAACAAACTGTATATTAATCAGGCATATGAATTCTTCCTCTGCACTTCCTAAATTAAGTATGCACTTAAATCCCACCAGCTCCAGAGAATGTGTTTTGAAGGCAGGGTTGTATAGAAGTAGGTGCACTGGACTGATAATGCACCATACTCATAAGTTACATACTGGCTTAGCTATGAGGCAAAGTAGACTTCATGCTGCTCTTGAGCATTCTGTCACTGTAAGTCTTCATGTATTTAAAATCAAGCACACACAAGGATTTTGCTGAACTGGAGCTTTACAGCAACTTAGGATCAAAGTGTGAGTCTCATGAAAGCACATGGCCCCTCTTCCAAAGTTCAGTAGCTTAAAATATTTGCAGTTTATTGCTAAGAAAACTTAATGGAAAAAAAAGATCCCCTCGACCCTCAGAAAATGTAAGGTTTGATTGCTGCCTTGTCCTTCTCATATCTTCAAACTCTCCCCATTCCTTTCTATGTAAAGTCCTACAAAAGGTTTTCTGTGGTGGTTAGGATGACACATGTAGGACAGCGAGACACTTTGCTTGTGACAAATCCATCCAGAAGAATTCTCTTTCCTCATGGATAGAATGGGAGGAGTTGTTATCCTTCATTACTGTCCCCTGGTCTGATGCCACTGAACTGGGTATTCAGAAATCAGTGCTCCAAGCACCTACCAGGGCACAGACAGAACTTCAGAGTTTCCTTCCCAGAGTCTACCTGGAGAAGCTCGTTTGTGAAGGCAACATCAGAGGAAAGACAGTGTTTTCCCTATTCAAACATACTCTTAGAGTTTTGATTTCCACACTTTCAATCAATAAACCATGCAGACGAGATCCTCATTAAACAGCTATGAAAGTCAAAATCTCATCCATCATTAGCTGACCTGTTACTGCCTTAGATTCATCCTTTCCAGGTGTCACACAAAAGTCAGCAACCTCCAACTCAAAACTTTCTTGCCTTTTTTATGATACTACTCACTCAACTAGATTGGATTAAAAAAAAAAAAAGGCAGGGAGACAGAGACAGCGAGATGGAAATAAAACAAAACACAAATTTTTCTTGTTAGGAAACCATATAATGTTAAAAGAGGCAGCATCTGAAAGCATACATTTATAATGATCCAGTCTACTTGAATACCATCTTTCCTTCAGGATAATGTTAGCCAGCTCTCTTGTATTCAACTCTACATTTACATATAGATTGAACCTTTCGAGAAAGCAATTTTACGCATTTTGTCTTAATATTTTTCTCATTAACATTGCACACAGATTAAGCTTCTTGAGAAGGAAAAGACATACCTGGATATCATTGATACAATTTCTAGAGATCATGTTTGCTTTTGAAGAAAAATGTGTAATAAAAGACTAATAAACACAAGACTGGTCACAAGTGAATTTTCAAGAATCAGATAAAAAAAAATTACAGAAATTGCTCTGGTGCTCTTAAAACAAACACTTCCTTAATTACCTCCTCCAGTGGGAAGTAACAATAGAAGAAAAACAACAGCAAAATTGCCTGTAAAACAAACTTCTCTCACAGGGCTTAGTACTTCAGTAAGGATCATTAGTCCTAATCAATCAGAGCATTTAATCATATGCTTAAGTTTAGGCTTACAGATAAGCATATGCATAGTCAGATAAGGCAAGGTATTGTGCTGAGCTGGGGCTGAAGCACTCAGCATCCAGCAGGATTATGCTGCACTACTGAAATCTAAATTTCCTTCATGTCTTATTTGCAGACTGGGTGTCGGATTCAAATTAGAGGGAGGATTAAGAAAGAAAAAAAAAAAAAAAAGCCCTTATGATAGGAGGGCCAGGCTAAGCAAACATTTCATATACACACCAGAAGAAAGATGAAAGGAAAGCAGCTGCCCTTCCACAGCCAGAAATTCTTATCTGCTGACCAAACTTTTGTTGGTTTGAGAAAGCACAAGTGGTCTGCATTGGCGGAAGGTTCAAAGCAATTTTTTTTTAATAGATAATGCAATCAAAAGTCTGTCTATCTGTTGAAATATTTAGAAGAACAAGATATCACTTTGACCTCCCTACACCTGCAAACTTTGTCAAAGACTTTAAGAAGTGCCTTACACTTGTTTATGTTTTTTATCTTTAATAGGCTTCTGCGTTTTTCAAAGATAAACATTTTGTGAACTCCTTTGAGCAAAAAATATCCACACTTTTAGCCAGTACAATAACTTTTAGCCAGTTCTTCTATGTTGCCTTAATTGAAGGAGATGCATATGCAGGTATAATACCCAAATAAAAACCAACACAGGTCAGCTGCAGCTGTTGTAGAGGAACATGCAGTTCTGGTCTGCCTCTGGCTGGTGCATATCAAAACCAAAAATTTAATTAGCCCTGTTCACTTGCTAGAGATAAGGTAAAATGTTCAGCATCATTGTTAAATGTCAGGTTGAGAACGGAAAACACTGTGTTTCTGTTCTACCTGGTATAAATTGCCTCAAATATTTATATGTTTTCAAGAAGAAAAATACAGAAGCAAACGTGAACTCTAGAAATGAATTTGCCTGTACAACTTTTAACGTTTTGGCAATAGTGGATGGTTTTGGAGATCAAACCAAGTTCCCAGAACAAAAAAAAATCAAACTGGATCAGTATTTACTATGTAGACTTATCCTAGGGAAATCTGTGTATGGGGGGTAGCCACCTGCCACTCTTTAGTCTTCTATTTACAATACTGGAAGGGATCCAGAAAAAAAGTAAATTCAGTTCCTGGGTTTGCCACTGCATCTCCTTACTTAATAAATAGGGACAGTGCTGCATGGCTTTCTTGAGAAGTGGTTGAGAAAGTTACTCTTCTATTGTGGACCTACCACCACCTTTCACTCATTAACAGCTCCTGTTATTGTCACCCCACTTTTTCCTTTCATACCAACATACATTGCAAGCTACTTTCTACCTGAAAGGCCATCCTTTGGTTCACTGTTTCTAATTACTCACTGCACAGGTGTATTTGCTGGCAGTGATCCATTCAATACACTCAACACACCTGCTTGAGTTTTCTAAGCTATTTGCAGTGAAAGTAACTAATCTTTTTCTGTAGCTCATAATCCTTCTGAAGGAAGTGATGCCATGCCTGGTTATCCCTCTGCCTTTTGTAATGCCCTTGCTGACTCAAAATTTATAGCTCTTCAGTGCTTTATATCTCCACTCCTGAAGCTAAAATTTGCTGTTATAAGCAAGTATGGTTCCCCTGAATCCATTTATGCCAAGACTGAATTCAGCCCCTGTGCCAATAAAACTTCCATTCGTATTAAAAGTCTCCACTGGACTGGAACAACACATGAGTTGGAATTACTTAAATTTTTGTGGGTATGTCTTCTCTGATGGTGCTCAGAGATTCATTCAGACACCAATGCAGTCAGAATCAGGCACTTTGTGCATATACTATCTGTGGCAGTGGATTGGCTTAGTGGATTAACTCTGAAAGCTTCTAGAAGCTGGAGAAGAGCTGAGGCTGTTCTCAGGCAACTGATGTGGCCACATGAGTGCAGAGAACAAGTCTGGCACCAACAGGGCAGCATTACCTTGCTGATGGCCCTAACACCATGGCTGGGTTTCCCTCAAAAGTCATGTAGAGCTGACTTTCCCCCTTAGATCTGAGGAAGGAAAATAGGAAGAATTCCTGAGCAGAAATGTTTTATTCTTTCATCAATGTTAATATCCCAATCAGTGCCAGGCAAGGTTCCTTTACTGATAACCTGGGAAACAGCTTTTCTCCAGGCCTTAGGCTTGTACATTCATCTCTCACTCTGGTCCCAGTGGTCTTCAGTCTGACCCAAGACAGAGTAAGTCCTTTTAAGTGAAACCACCTTTCTCAAAGACAGATTAGGTAGCAACAGAGTGCTCAGATCTGTCTCTCTGCTTCACAAAACTACTATCCATCTATCTCACTTCAAGAACTCATCTTTGTGGGAGGATTAATGTCAGTGGGTTAGTCCCAGGCAGAATTTTAGTCTGGTTTTATTAAAAAAAAAAAAAACAAACCAAAAAAGCTTTCTGCTGTCCCCTGCAACCCACTATGGGAGTACTTTTAATCACCACATTTACTTTTTTGGAAGCTAGAGCTGGATCCTGCAGCAGCCAGAGCAGTGATGCTGGCAGGAGGGATGCTGGGAAGCTCAACAAGTTGGAATTGCAGAAAGAAAGAGGTAGAGAAGGAACAGGAAGATGGAGTTTATAGTTCAGCAGCAATCAGGGGACAAAAGCGTGTGACAGATTTATAGGTTAATGAAAAAGGGACTGTGAAACAGTAACAAAAATACAGCAAAAATAGACAGGTATGTAGGATTTTCTTTGGGCTTAACAGAATGCTTTTACTAGCATGATTCTTCTGTTATACTGGATAATATTTTTGAGAAACAGCATTACAAAAGGTTAAACATAGAACAGATGTAAGTTATAAAATACAAGCTGATCAAAGCTCAGATTTTGAGACAGATGTGTTAGCAAATGATGATAAATCAGTCCCACTAGAATTGTAAGCAGCAGACAAATGTAACTATGCATGAGTGAAAGTCAAGAGTTGAAAATAAGGAAGGGAAGAAAAAGAGTGGAAACAAATGTTGAAGTTAATTCCAGAAAACTTGTACAGAGCATCAACTGACTATATTCTGCAAAAAGGAAATATCTACTGACATGCACCCAGTTTGATTTCAAAATAGGACTCAAAAGCTTTAAACTTTTAATAGTGGCTTAATGTATACAATGTTCTACTCATTTCCTATTTATTAGCTGCTCTTCTCAAAAGATTTCTAATTTCAATAGGATCTATACTGTCATGATGAAAGCTGTACAAGAGGTAGAAAATTTCAGAAAAGCAGGTATGCACTAGAAAGCAGAAACCATTTTTTGTTACTTTGCTGCTAGATTTATTTTCTAAAAGAAAACAAAAAACTTATTAATGGTGTAAGTAAATAAACTAAAACTGTGAGAAACACACTGTTTACCAAGATGTGAGACAGAAAACATTTGAAAGACTAAGAGAAAGGAGGTAATTGTTAAGCCTGTCAGCAGGGGACCACTGTGATAATTTGATCTGAACTCTGCTAACAAATCACTGCACCATTCTTTTTACTTTAGTATCTGTTTATGCTTCTACAAATTGAAACCCCACTGGCAATGCACTGAAGTACAGAGCTCAGCACAATAACACATCAGCCTGGCGATTAGTTCAAGGTGGGGAAGGATTAGTTGACCATCCCAAACCTACAGTCCTCCTCAATATTTTGTCTTTCCCTGCTGAGGTAAAAGGGTGCAGACATATGTAAGTAATAAACTAACAGCCTTCCATCTACTCGAGGTTGAGTGGAAGGAATGCAGAACAAAACTATAAAAAAAATAATAGACAAAGGGGTAGTGAAGACTTGGGGGAACTCAATACCACATCTGCTAAGCTATGCTGGGGTGTAGCACCAGGATGCCCATAAGTTTTTAAAGATATAACTATGCCTTTTTGTGATCTTGCAGCACATGGTTATGGCCCAAGCATGCCAACGTTTAGATCTGACACAAGATCAAAAGGCTGATAAATGAGAGGAAAGGGGATGTTTGACCCACTAAACCATATTCTACCAGAACTCAAGGCTTTTTAGAGCAATAAGAAAAGTAGTACATTAAAGCATCTTGAATATATTGTGACATTCTTCTCTAAGAAATGAAACTAACATCTAGATTCAAAATATACTTTTACATGCATGTATGCACAGACATATGTATGAGTTCATGCTTACTTATGTGAATGCATTTTACATTGTAACACACTTCTGAAAATCTCATTTCTGAGGAAAGTTAAATCAAAATCATTTGGAAATGAACTTAGTCTGGGGTGTAGTTATTTATGGGTCAATTTCATTACTAGCATAATTACATAGCAACGACAGCAAGCCACAAAAAGCAATGAAATTGAGCACAGAATCTGAAAGATGAAGAAAGTAACATAGGTTGGTTTTTCTATTTTACATAGTCCATGACAGAGACTAAACTACTGCCACTGTGATCTAAATGAAGCCAGGCTGAGTTCTGTTGGTTTGTTTCACCACCACCAGGATTCCACACATCTTGCCATATCATCAAGCCTCCAGGAAAGGCTTATGAAGTTTTGCAGGCTACAGGCTATAAAAGCAGTGGTGTCCATTATTAAACATCCAAACCCAGTAGTTTTAACAATTATATTTCATGAAGAATGTGCTGATAGCAAATGCTCCACATTTGGTAACTTCCTGCACGCTGGGTTATTTCTTCTCAGTGTCACATCAGGGTCTTGTATTTCCTATTTCTGAAGAAACAGATGCAGCCTCACCCCCAAGTGTCCTGCTCTGCTGTGATCTACCCTGAATATCAGATAAGTCCTCACCGAGTTCCAAATGGGGTGAAGGGAAGCATACAACCCCACCAGTGATATCAGAGCCACCCTGCCTGTGTGACAGCCCCTCTGTGGATTTCCCAGGATGCAAGAAATCACACCTGGTCTGCTGACAGTCCTTGTATCTCTCTTCCTCATGGCACTGAGCAGTTTGGAAGGGAAGCATAGTGTGGAATTGGCTTTCCTTATGCCCAGCCCCTCTCAGTGACTTTGAGGTAGTGGGTACTCTCCAGAGGAAGAACTTGGTATCAGCAGTTCCTCTGCTAATCTCTTCTAAGAGCTTTAGGTGCTCAGCACTTTTGGAAATCAAGTTAATAACTATTAATGACATAGAAGGATGAGAACTGAGTCTTCACGATACTCCTTATTCAAGCACTTTTCACATCAAATTCAAGTGGAAATTTTAGCTGTGTTAGATGAGAGGATTGCTGAAAAGGATCCAACATCTTCAAAAAACCCTAAGAAACTATTAAATTAAATTTGGATGTAAAAGTGATGAGATGTTCTAGTTCTCCTGAGGATTCAAAAACACTCTCCTCACAAATAACAGAGTTTTATCAATGTACTAGGGCATGAGGAACAGCTTACAAAAGGTAAAATGATACTTGAGAAGGCTGAGAAGCTATTCACCTCATTCTTAAGTCCATATGTAAGGAAGAAGCATCTGAAGTCCTTGGTTTTCATTATTTCAACACTCACTGATTACATTGTCTAGTATGGGGTTGTTGGCACTTGTGAAAATTAACTAGCTCAGATAAGAGCTCCTGAATTGCAGAACTTGCCTCCAGTTGACCACCTCCATATTTCCCCAGCATCCAGACCACTGCAGCTATTCTGCTACTAACACCTGGGCTGTCTAGTTTAAAATGTACAGTGATGGGTAATTATAGGGCTGTGCCCACCAGCATGTAAATCACCAAGTAAGAAGGTTTCAATCACTATGTGACACTCAGTATATGTGACACTCAGTATCTGCTGTACAGGCAGGGGACTTCCCCACTTTGGAATGCTGTTTTCCATCTCCAGCTGTTCTTCTCCTGCCCAGTTCAGCCCCAGGTGCCAAGCAGGATGATGTAAGACAGGCAGGGAGCTGGTGACATCTGGGAGCAGGGAAGGCAAGCGGCCATGTCAAAAGATATGTTCAGAATCCATTTTTAGAAGTGGGTAAAAATAACATTGTTTGGCTCCCTAAAAAAAAAAAAAAAAAAAAAAAAAAAGACCAGGCAGGAGGGAAGTGTCTGTATAGAGAGATCTGGGCAAATTTGCATCTTGTCAGAGACACAAAAAAATTAGCTGGAAAAGCACAGAGAACACCTACAGATTGTAGGCGATGTTCTTGCTACATCTGCGGAACAAAGATCAAAGCACTCAATAAAGAACTTCAGAAGACCTGAGAAACTACTTTGCAACATTTCAACTTTTTCTATCAAACCATCCCCCCCAAACCAGCTTTAATGTTGGAAGAGTCACCTGCTTGTATCAAAGGAGACGGGGCCGAGTACCCAAACCATTCTGCTGCTCTTACAAACACATCAGCTGTCAAAGTAAATGACTCTGTCACACAACACCTATCTATAAAGCTTTGCATTTCAATTTTAACAAACTTGAAAAGAATATCACTGCCAGAAAGTAAATATTCATTATTCATTAATATTCAAAATGGAGATACTGTTTCGTGTTGTTCAGGAGCAAATTCTGAGCAAACAGGTTATTTATTATATCAGTACTAGCAACTTTTCTATCAAGTAAGTAAATGGCAATTAGAGACACTCTTTCTTCCTTGGGGACATTTCTTTTTGTTTATTCTTAAGGAGACAGGGCAATTTTGTTTTGTTTTGTTACTATTTCTTTTTAGTGGTCTGGTGTCTATACTGCTTTGCTGCCAGCTCTTATTCTCTTGGTTTTAGCAAAGAGTAATTATTAGGAGCACTGAGGTTCCCACAAACATTAAATAACTTTATTGATTACTAGCTTTTTTATGGTAAAACCATGTATGTGAAAGTGATAAGACACAGAAAGCAGAGGGACAGAACTGCTGTGGTGATTTTCCTGCCTGCAATAAGAAAACAAAGCAATGAAACTTTGACAACATCCATTGTCCCCACTGTCTGGAGCACACCAATGTGACAAACAGACTGCTTACCCTGGCCACCCTGGGGGACAGATGGCTTCATTCTGGACCCAGAAGAATGTCCATAAAATTAACACTGACTATATGGTGCTTGGTAAACAAAAGTAGTTTGATTGATGAAGAAAAACTGCAAGAAATCCTACAAAATAGTCTTTCAAAGTCAGAAAAGCCTCTCTGCATATTTAACTTCCAACCCGCCAGTCTAAAGCAGCCAAGTAATTTAATAAATGTATTTTAACGTAATCTTTAGTGACTTCGTTATATTAAAATCCAGTTACTGCACAACAGAATTGTTGTATTCCAAGGGAATACAGTACAGATTTTAACTGATGTGAAAACACACAGATTTTCTTTAATAGGCTCTTAATCCTGCCAATTTTGCTAATAAGATTACTGTCTAAAAGGCAGCTAAATAGACTGTGCTGTTGACACTTTAAACAAAACAAAAAACAACCCCCCAAAAGTGCCATTTCTCCTGAAACAGTCCTTTTCTTTATTATGGCCCCAATCCAGCAATGGGGACTACTTATGTGCTTAAAGTTAATCGACTGCTTAAGTGCTTTGCTGGACCAAAGCCTGCAATAACATAACTCTGAGTGGACAAATTACCATTACATATAAGAAAGTTGCAAAAAAAAAATAAAAATAAAATAATTAAACAACTGGAGTTGTTGGTAGAGATACTGGAGCTCCACGTGATGCAAAGCTCATCTGCATTTTGTGCACCCTGCTTTTGCCATTCTGTTTCTGATGAACACCTACTGCTCTCTGCTTTCAGCTGCCCACATCTGAGCTTCCAGCCACAAACTTCCAAAGTGAAGGGAACCCTTCTGTCAGCTCTCTGGTCTGATACGTATCAAAATCTAAATGGAAAGACACCAAATGGTACTGGGTAGAAGGATGGGTCTTGGGAAAATGATTTGCAACAGTAGGTTTGCACTGGAGGGAGAATCACTGGAATGGTAGAAGGAAATTATGAAAGAAAGTGAAATGGGAAATTAAAATATCAAAGTAAGGGAGAAATGGGATTTAATGGAGCATTTTTTACATTTCTTCTTTTGGGTATTATCTGAAAATATTTGGACTTCCTTTCTTCTCTATCAGTCAGGCCTCCTCTTGAGCCTTAATTTTCATTTAGTTTTTTATCTCTGTCAGACAGTCTGCCTTTATATAGTCTCCTTGCTCCTGCTCTAAGAATATTCAGGCTAATTTCCTTTTCCCTTAGCCATTTATCTTTCCTACTCTCAATTCAAGCCTTTGGATGCATGCATCTTGAAGAAGGAAAAAAAACCCGCTCAGACTGTGTATGTCATAAATGTGACCAGGAATCAAAAATAGCTCAGGGCTTGACATCCATCGAAACTGAGCAATCCAAAGCAAAGTACCCAGGCTGTCTAGACAAGCAACTGAAAAAAGCAAGAACTAAATTCTGCAAGTGTTTTTCACAGACCCTTTATCATTCTAGAAGATACTGTCTCTTTCACAACAGCCTCAGCTTCCAGAGAAGGATGTTCCCCAACACCTTTAGGCAGCACCTCAGCAGGGCTGGTTGCCACCACTGCAGGAAGGTTTGTCAGTCTGGAAGGTTTGTCACAGCCCACATCAAACTTCCTGAGTGTGAGCACTGGAGCTGCACCAGCACAGGAAATCCAGCGTGACCCACACTCCCATGCCGTGGTGCTTTCTGTGAACATCAGCAGATTGTACTGCCAAAAAAGTGGTAGCAACGTGGAAGCAAAAATCCACATGGGTTATTCCCAAGACAGAAGAATGCTGCTAACTGCCACACAAAGTTTTCTGAGGAAATGAAGCTTTCCATGAATCATCCCAGGGCAGGGACTGCTGCTCCTTCAGTCCCCAGTGAGGGGCTAAGACAAGGGAACCACAGCACCTTCACCAGCCTCTGGCCAGCAGAGAGTCTCCTTGATTGGGAGCAATGCTCCCATCCACACCTCTGACAGGTTTGCAAAATAAGTCTTGTGGACTGGAGAACCTGGTCGTGTGTATTGATTTTGGGATCACATCATTTTGGGATCTGCATTTTTCTGGGGCACTGGCTATTCCCCAAGTTAGCACTGTCGAGATGAGCTAGGGAGTATTTTCATTCCACATTCTAAACATGAGACAAACTGAAATCATCTTTTTTGTGTGTGTGTGAGAAATGGATTTTCAAGGAGATCTTTGAAAAATTATGGTACCCTCAATATTTAATGCAACTAAAGTTTTCAAGGACTTGAGAACCATGTGGTTACAATGAACAGAAATGGGGTTTTTTTGGGCCCCTGCAACTTCACTCTGCCATCATAAATCAGATCAAGTAGCTTTGCCTTAAAAAATGGAAGGAACTATAAACATAAGAAGAATTAAATACCGAGGTAAATTTCCTATAATTACCTGGGTCCCAAATCAAACTCCCTTATGGCATACATGGTCACATTTCTTCAAGCTAGAATAATGTACTTAAATATAAACAGAATACATAACGAGGCAGATAAAGAATAAAACTGTGAGGTAAACCATGAAGTCATTATTTTAACGAGTATTTTTAAAGGGATCTGGTTTCATACAACAAAGAATATGACCTTGCATGACCTATCACCCCTCATTTAGAACTTGGAGACATCTCCAGAGCATAACTGTTTATTAGCTTGCTCCACTGGAAAATAAAGAATTGAAGTGTCTATAGTCCCAGGATGAAACAAGCAAGGTATTAGTTGTTTAGGGGGTTGGATTTTTTTCATAAAATGTGGTTTTATAGATTTGGTGGGTTCAAAGCCTTTTAGAAAGTAGGATGGTTGTTAACATCTGTGTCCTGATCAGGGAGCTTATGCCTGATAAGAATAATAAGAGAGACTAAGTTTAAAGGGAGTAATAGCATCCTTGATGAAAACAAACTATGCTGACTAAAAGGAGACATTTTCAAGAAGTGAACCCTTTAAATAGATTTGAGAAATTTATTGCATAGAAATACAACAGACATCTATCTTAGGGTAGATTAAGGATTGCTCATCTCGTTATTTACATTGTTACTGACTCCAAAAAATGTGAGGGAACAAAAGTAATTACAACCTGTGGAGCAGGGAAAGAGGCTGAAAGTGCCAGCCTACCCATGCTGAGGACAGACAGCTAGGATCTGTGGAAAAGTGAGTTAGTAGATGAAGAGGAAATTGCAAAGGCTGAAAAAAAGCCCAATTTCTACTCGGCCCAGGATTGCCTCTCCCAGCCAACCCTGCCTTTCCTTAGGGTATCATTTCATTCTACATCTTTTTTGGCAGCAAAACTGTTTTAGGTTCTTCTCTTCTGCTTCTCTGCTCACTTCCACATAGGCACATCACTGCAGCAGTGTCTTCTCAGTTGTGCTGTTAGTAAATCACTGATATTATTTGGAGTTAAACAAAAAAACCCTTCACCCCCTCCAAAAGAGATACTCGGGGGGAGGTGGAGGGGGAAAGCAACAGGTGAAAAGAAACCAAAGTGTCAAATCACATCCTTTCAAAATTGTAAAATACCCCCAAAAGGTTTAATTTGTAAGCAAGTACTTGAGATTAGCAGACACAATTCACTTATGTTTGGCAGCATTAACTAATTACGGGCTGCAGACTGGAAGCACAGATGCCCTGCCTGCTCTACCAGCAGTACAAAGCTTGTTAAGCAAGCAGCAGCATGATGGAAAGCACAGCTCCATGGCAAATGCACACTGACCAACTCTCAGGGCTTTTAATTGTTCACTTTTTAATTGGTATTATTCCTAACAAGAAAAAAAAGGCTGTTCTCAAGGGGCTGCAGAATTATATTTGCCTGAAAGCTTATTCTTTAAATAAAAATGGCTGTCATAGAAAGTCTATTAGTTTCTTCCTTCATCCCACTGAAATATGTTCTATCCCTTGGGAAATAAATTTTAATTTACTGTAATTTTTCTTGAGGTTTTTCACGTAGTATTTCAATGTACACTTCTCCCTCCTCCCTTCTTTTTCCTTTGTGTAAAGACTAAGCTTTTTAAAGATGGTATTAAATCTGAACAAATGAAAAAAAAAAAAAAAAAAAAAAAAAAAAATTTTATGGAGCATTCTTTACAACACTTTTAATTCAGTTCATGTCTCCATTTTCTAGATAGCAGCAAGGAAAAGAAGGCCTAATAAATAACATAAATTAAATAAACCTTGTTAATACTGCCTGATGACCCCTGAAGGGCTACGGTGAGAATAGAGTCCACATTTATTCTACTGCCAAGATTGTGCATTTGGGCAAAAATGAGTCCCTTCAAATGGACCAAGATGCTACAGAGAAAATATCTAGCCTGAGTGGTGCTTGGTACCCTAAGTAACACCTCTAGATCTGCAGAAACGAAAGACTGAAGGAACAAATGAAGGTGGCCTTGGAATTCAGAAGTGCTGAGTGTGCCTGAAATTCTAATGCAAAGAAAGGAGCAAACTGTGAATGTGCAAATGCAAATTTTCTTTCTTGTGATCAATATGGCAGCCCACTAACACTCATGCTCCAGGCTGCCAGGAGGCTATTAAATAAAAGTAATAATCCAGACAAGAAACAAGAATGATGTGGCTCAGAATGAGCCATAGATAACCAAAGGTTACTACATTTATAGTACCTATTTTTGTATTTAACATCCATAAAAGAGAAAAATCATGGTTCACTGCTTTAACTGACCAGGACTGGACACCATGCTAAAGGAAAGGGCAAAGGTAGTCAATGCTGACAATTTGAGAGAAAATGCAAAGGTGGATTGGGTGAAAGTTTCAAAACTCTGTGTCAATAACTGCTTTTTTGCTTCTTTGTCCCAGCTTTGAGCAGAGTGAAGTTTCCCAGGGTGGAGCCAAGTTCTTTTAGAGCAAGAAGCCCAAGCCAGAAACACCCACCCCATGCGGGGCCAGGGCAGAGCTTTTCTGTATGTACAGCATGGGGCAAGGAAGACCCTGCACAGAGATACTCTTCTCACTCCAGTTGTCACCTGGCTGGAGATGCCTGGTAGTGGAGTGGTGAGTTCCTCAACCTCTCCACCTGAACAAAAAAACCCCAAACAAAGATCAGTTTTGGCTGGCACTCTCTACCACAGATAAACTCACACTATCCTAGTTTGCATTTAATTCATACCTTGAATGAGGTGTGAGGAATGGTTAACATGCTTCTCTGCTGTGCTTAGTTTGATGATCAGCCATCAGGTTTTCCTCTCACTACAGGTGCTGCAATTTCTGTTTCTGTAACTGCATTCGTGTTAACCCCTCTTCCTTTATCCCATTTCTACCATGCTCATTCCCCAAACCAAAATATAATAGTCATCTGCTCATCATTAGTAGCTTAATGATGCTCCTAATACAGTCTGAAAAACAACATAATATACTCAGCCCATCTGTATCTTTAACATCATGGTGATGCACATTTTAATTTAAGAGACCTCCCCCCTAGAAGCAGCACAAACTATGGAACAGGAATTTGTTAACAAAAAAAATTTGATCCCTTGTCTAAGTTCTATTTAGTTTCCTTCTACTTTGTGCCCATATGAGGTAGAAAGCAGCAGTTAAAAACACATCTAGCAGCTAGCATCAGTTGCATTAGAGCATGTCATGTAGTTCCTGCTGTGTTTTATTAGACAAATATAAAATTAACAACAGAGCTATAATGATTTCCTAAACTGGTTCCAACACAAATTTTCAATTTGAGGTCAGATGTATTGCCTAATAAAGTTTTACTACAGCAGTGAAATGGTGGCAGTTAGTTCCCCAGGAATACAACTCTTAATTCACCAGAATTAGTTTTAAGACTGTTGTTCATCACATAAAATAAAAATAAACATTATTATAGCTTCACTCAAAATATTCAGACAATAACATCCAGAGAAGATGGTGTTGGGTTACTTTGATTGCAAACAACACAACTAAAGATACTTGATATATTTACATTTGTGGCAAATTACACTATGACAGTTTGATTACTTGACCTGATGCTTGTAAACTGTCATTTTGAAGCTATTTGGCAAGTACACACTTTTATTCTATTGCTTACAGGGCATGAAATATGAGGTAACAGCTTACTATGCTCTCACACTAGTAAACATTTTATCTTTGTAATGGGAGAAACTGAGGCAAATAAATGCTTTTTTTTAGGATATCAATAAATTAAAACCAAAGAGGTGTCATTCCAGTTTAACAAAAACACAGTTGACAGCAGAATGTGTTCCCTACTAACAAAAAAGTCCAGCAGTGCTTATTAGACTTTGAAATTTAGCACTTTGGAATTTGGGCTTCATCTTCCAATCTTTGGCAGAAAGCACTGCCAAAGCCAGCCAGTCATTCACAAATTGTACTAAGAACAATAGAAATGCAAGTAAGATTTCCATTGACCTGCCTTTAGTTTATAATAAAGAAAAAAAACCCTTTTCATCTTTAATCACACCTCTAAAGCATTATTTTGAACATGTCTATTCAGCTGCCCCAAGGACCCTCAGACTTGCTGGTGACTGCAGTCAGTACCTGCAATTGCTTTTCCTCAAGACAGCTTTCCAAAGCCCTCAGCCACAATGTGACAGCAAATGTTGCAGGATCAGCACTGCTGGCTTGCAGGGCAATCAGAAGGGGTGAATATTTGGGACAGGTGGCAAACTTTTTATTGCCATAAATGGTTTCTACTCTACTCCATACCCACAGCCCTCATCAGGAGAAATGGTTATCATCTGGTGGTTACCATCAGAATGCTCAAATAACAACAGGGTGGATAAACATCCAGTATGTGCTTACTCATGGAGTATTTTGGGAAAACTCTGTATTTTCAATAACAACAATAACCTACAGATACTATCAAATGTTCCAGATTACCAGTACTGAAGAAGAGCTGCCAACACCCAGGGTGATGAAGACACTGGTGGGGTGCAACTTGCAACCCTACAGACTAGCAGTGCTTAAGGATAACATCCAAGCACGGGGAATTTATGTTTTCATACAAACCACAACCACTGACTGAAATAAAAAGGTATTGTCACACTGAAAGAATAGATTTAAGGAAGGACATTTAAAATTTCTGCATCATCTCCTCTGTGTCCAAACTCACAACTGTGCAATGGAGTAAGCATATATTCATGGATTTTATGCTCTCTACATTTATAACTGGGAATCTGAAATAAGAGTACCAAATTTCCCAAATTATATCAAATTACCATAACCATACGTATACATCTTACATGCACAGCACGGGGATATACACGTACTAGTGGTGTAAACACGTGCAGGGCCTCAGTATTGCACAATGCAGTCTCTCCAGACCTGCAGTCTATCAATATCTCACTACAAGTAATTAACAAAGCAAGATGAAGAATCCCAATTACTTTCAGAATGCTGAAGATGTTCATCAGCAAGGAACTGTATCCTTTCAAAGCAGCAGCAGTACCTGCTTCATGGTTTCATCTCTGTGGCTTTATGCTCTGTTTTTCTAACTACTGAGTTCTATAAAAGCAGATGAGATGAGGTTGTAGTGCTATAGATCAGCTTTCCCTTCTGTCCTCCTTCCTCCTGTGCTCCTTCTCCCCAGTTAGAGAGCCTTTGGGGTTTCATTATTTAACTTTCCCCTCAGGCATGGGGATAACACCACTGGAGCCATTTTGCAGGCAGCAGGATTCTATAAATGAGGCACTGACTTAAACAGCCTCACACAGAGACGATGTCAAAGTTCTCAGCTATTTACAGGTGACATCACAAGAGATGCCTTCTGAAGCACAGCCAAAACAAGTACCATGCACAGATTAATTTTTCTTGTCCAACAACCATAAGAAAATAGTCATTCCACCCTTGCTTCACTTCACAAAACGGTTTCTTCAAGCAAATCTATGATACAGCTGCACAGCAAGTTCTTTCTGCCTGTTGAACAAACTAGAGTTTGGTTCTCCCTAAGTAAGAATTGAGCAGATATTTGTGGGGATAATTCTCTCACCCATCAGACTGGCAAATTTCCCACCCTTAGTGCAAGCCTGCAGCAAATGAAACTACCTCCCTTCCCCCCCTCCCCCCAAAAAAAAAAAAAAAAAAAAAAGAGAGAGAAAAAGATAGCAGATCTATACTAACATGGCTAAATAATCACTGTTTAATTAATCAGGATCTGACAGTGCCGCCTATAATAATAAGCCATGATGGGAATAAATTACTTTTAGCTTTACATTTTTTGGAACCCTTTGGAAACATACCAAAGATTCAGGAATAAGGCCACAGTATTTGGGGGTGGAGTGGAATTATATAGACTATCTAATTAGGCGTTGTATGTGATACTTAAATGAAAAATACAAAATAAAACTGTATTTTCCAAGGTCAAGTAATTTTAGAAGAGCTCAGCTTTCCAAACTCATGGTAGGAAGGTGCTCAGGTTGATAAGCCCATGGTCTCAGTGGAGCTGCTCGTGTCGAGGGGGTGACTGTGGTGATCCCCTCTGCAGAGCTCTAACTTTGGAATCATATTGTGCTGACCTAGACAATATCCACATCTCCCCATTCCTCTGCTAGATATTCATGCTACGCAGAAAATTTTGCCATTTATTAGCATACATTTGGAGTTTATTTCCTCAATGTTTAATCACGCATAGTAGCCATTAGCATATGTGAACACTCCTTTTCTAGAGCGGTTTGTGTAGAATTCTCATTTGAGTTAATTACTATGTAAGATAGCTAAACTCTAATTAAAATTCAATGGCACATGTAATGATAAAAATTTATCAAAACTGTGCCTTTCTCAGCAGTTACTTTTATTAAATTACTTAGCTTCATTGTTTATTTCTTGAAATTAGGATTTTAAATCAGGCTGCTTTTAACCTTTTAAACCAAGCTGCAGTGCATTCGTTTCACTAGGCCTTAACTACAGTTTTTTCACTTCATATTTTAAGGGAATAAACATGTTTCAGGTTTTGTATTTACTCACTGCTGCTTTGCTGTAGCGTTAAAGATATATTTCAACATCTGGTTCTCTGAATATAAAAAAAAATAGATCAAAACTTGCCATCAAATAAAAAATTATTGAATGCAAACACCACTGTTTTTCTGCTTCCTAGACACTACTGTAACTTGCTGCAAAGTATCAAGTGTAATTAGGAGCAGATAGTGCAAAACCTCCTTGGTACAGAGCCCAGGCCAGCAGGCTGGGCTCTTCCTCCAGGTAGCTCCAATGTTGCCCTTTGAAACCTCACCTGGATGTCTGTTATTTGCATAAGCATCTAAAAGCTGAGGAAAATACTTTGCTCACGCAAATGCTTTTCTTTTTTTTTAGAAAATGTATCTATATTAGGCAAGTCTTATGACTTGAAAATAGGAAAAAATCTCTCTGGATTAGTTCTGTTTGGGTAGGGTGAAATATGTCTTTAAAAAAACCATGTGGGCCAGGCTTCATTCTGAGCTCTAGTTATGCTCACTGCATGCAGGATAAACTGCCACAAACTAAATAGGCTTTAAACAAAAGCAAAAAAAACCCAACACAACCAAACCTGATTAGCAAAAACTCCTTTCTGCTGCACCAACTGCAGAAGGCTATTATTCTCAAACATAAAAATGACTAATCACCCTTTAATCAAGTTATGGTTAATAAAGTCATCCAATTTTTGCTTAATCATGTTAATATTCAGATATGTTAAACAGTAAATCCCTTCAGGCATGCAATCCTGTTTGCCAAGTTTCAGCCTACAACAAGGTGTAAACCTCTGGAAACAACCCTTTGGCAATGCTGCCAAGCCTTTGGGTATTGTAACAGAAGTTGGAGTCTGCAAAAGCAAGGAGAAAGGCAGAGCAGAGTTACTCTTCAAATTTCTTACTTACATAAGAAAATTTCTGACTTTCTTACTTAAGATATGCAGAAGGCAATTCCTGCACCCTAGATTGAGTCCTTGCAGATCTCTTTCTGCTGTATAAGCAACAGAGTATTACTGAAAGAGGCAGGGAGAAGAAAGATTAACTAGAATTAATTATTATTAGAGGATAATATTCATGACAAAATACAGTTGATGCTTCCACTAATAATTTAATTGCAATATATCAGATTCTCAGAGACATTTGTAATCAGGTTTATTCAGCTGTTTGTTTTTAAAGGTGCTTTATGACTTCTGAAGCACACTAAGGGATAAATAATGCATTTCCTCAGTGGCGGTGGGAAAGCTCAGGCTGTAATTAGCATCCAGAATCACACATTCTGATCCTTGATGTACACCGGTGCCATTGCCATCGTGTCACCCAGCACAAATAAAAGGCTGGCAAATCCAAAGACTCCCAAGAACTTTATTCTTAAAAACAACCCCTGTTGCTTCAAGTCAGCTTTCCTGTGACTAACTCTGTAAAGTGAGAGCCTCCATCTCTTCCCGCTCCGGTTGAACTGACACCCCCACCACCCCCATCCTCCCCGTTTTGTTGAAACCCTGGATCTCGGTTGGTTCCTAAAGAGCAACTCAGGGAAAAGCTCCGCCGGGAAGGCCCCTTGAAAGGCAGAGCCTGTGGAGATGCTGAGCAGGGTCCCCAACAGAGGAGCTTTGTCGTGCCATGCAAATTCATCCCTGCCCAGCAGCCCGCAGACAATGCCCAGGGAGCGCCAATCCATCTGCAGCTATTTGGTTAACTCAATGTTTCGGACATTCTTTCTCTTCCACAAAACACTAGATGTTGACAGCTGTGAATTTTAAACAACTCTTTCTGTGTATGTTTTTCTAATTTTGTGTATTCAGATCGTTTCCCTGGCATCAGGGGCTGAAAGCAGAGTGCTGGGATTCCGTCATTTAGGGATTACATGCTTTTCAAAGAGTCACAGCGACTCTGACTGAAAAACAAAGTGGAAATTAAGTAGCCAAAGGAGAGAGCTCCAAACGGCAAGAAAAGAGGCTACCTTAGAGTTGATACGCAAAATCTGTATTTATATGAATTACCATTACCCTCCCTGTAAACTGTATTTTGCATGTGATACATGTATTAGCATTAAGCATGGAAATTTTGTTTGATTAAACCACATTCTGATTACTCATAATCCTCTTGCACTTTGTAGTGTTCCTTTAAAAAGAAAAACTGCAGTATTTTTAAGGACAAGTTTGCCTTCAGTCAATTAATCAAGTAAAATATTTGGGTATCAGCAATTTGTCCATGTAATGAATTAAGATTTTACTAGGTCAAAAACTAACTTAAAACAGATGCTAGTCTACAGCTACATTTCTGTGTACATTGGGGAAAAAACACCAACCAAAAACCCAACCACCAGTTAAAAGCAGCCCTGTAAAACAGAAAAAATAAACAAGCTTTCTTTTTCCAGTAAAAACAAATTAGAAAGGACTTGAAAATAGCATCCCGTGGGTATCCCGTGGTGATTCTGCCACGACCACGGATAGGTTTGCAAAATCCAAATATTACAGATAGGTTGTCATTAAGCAGTTCTGGCCAAAAATGAGTTTTGGATTTACTGCTGAGAATTCTGTCTAAGCAGCACCAGCATCGCTGTCATCAGCCGTGCCCTGGGAAAGGAGCAAGCAGGGAAAAACTGGGAGTCAGGACGCCTGGCTTTCATTCCTAGCTCTGCCACTGTGAGACCTGCAGAGGCTTCTGCCCTGGTTTCTTCTCCCTGAATCCCTAATTTTAAACTGGAGCCATCCCTTTTTTTGTAGTAATTAGAAGAGTGAAACCAATTTCAGATGCACCCCAGTCCTTCCTGTGAAGTGGGGTGGTTCTACCCTGCCAGCCCCTGCGCATCTTTCCAGGAGCTGCCCCAGCCAGGAGGGGACTCTGAGGACACCCCCAAAGTGGAGAGCACCTCAGGCTGCTCCATCCAACAGGAAAGCTGGGAAGAAGCCTGCCCTTTCCAGAAGCCAGGCCGCTCTGACACAGCATCCCAATGCCAGACTCTGTGCCTTGTCACAGTTGTGCCCTGACTTCCCCTCAGCAAGCATTGAACTGGGTCCATCATGCTACAGTCCGTCTGCTATTCTCACGATCACCAACAAGACTGGAATTTAAGCCTGCTTGGGCTATTCACTGCTCTTCTCTGCTTGAGGCCTTGACCCCTCACCTTTACATGTTGTCTTCACATCATTCACAAAAACCATGGTAAAAAAGCAAAGCATCATTTTCCCCGCTCTGGCATCAATCTCTGCACTTCAATGTGACCCGCTCCCTGTTGACATTTTCTCTCCCTAATATCTGCAGGAACCAAAGAAAGCAACAGCAAGGCAGTTTTGCTTGGGGGAGGACAGGAGGTGCATGTTGTCTAGTCTGAAAATGTGTTATTCCTTCTTCCCAGTCATTTATTGTTCTTCTTTTGGCATCAGAACAACATATTTTGGACATGAATTTCTCTGCGGGTGTTACATTGGAAATTAATCTCTCTCCAAGGCATAAACGGTCCGGGACAGTTTTGAAATCTGTGTGAGAGGATGGAGGGGGGGGGGGAATGTGCAGAAATGAGGCCACTTGATGGGGCAGGCAGAGTTACCCAGCATGTTCCCACAGCCCCACATCACCTGGCCTGGCCAGCAACTCCAGCACTCTGGCATGGCATGGGAAGGTGGCTGCCAAGGGAAGGATGAAGGACGGGCTCGGGCACATGCACACTGATCTCCAGGGCACATTGCAACATGCTCATTTCAGCATTTACCCCCTCATCCCATCCCCACCCTGGTTATAAACACCCACCGAGGGGCACGGGGAGGAACAAGACCTCTCAGCAACACACTGAGGTCTGCCACCATTTCAAATTCCCAGCAAAACATCCCATCACCAGCACTGCCTGCTCTGCTCCTTCTGCCTCTCGGGGTGGTTTCATTCCCATTATTTCTTTTTATGGTGCAGTGTATTCAGCTGACGTGGCGACACAACCAACAGAGTATTACAGCCAGGTTCAAGTCCCCCTGTGCTAGCTACTGCTTAAAAAAAAAAAAAAAAAAAAAAAAAAAAAAAAAAAGGTAAAAGCTGTAGAACTTTGATCCGAACGAACCGGGAAAAGTTTTTAAAATACGCGTGGGATTTTTGCTTCGTTAGAAAAAAAGCAGAAATGTCGTTTTTGCCAAAGACATAAATTCTAGTGAGTCATCAAGAGGCATTAGAAACCACCATCCACGTAGGTATTCAGGCACTCCTCTGGCTCACAATGATGCTTTACGCAAACAAAAGGCGTCTCTCTGCAGATTTACACAATAGCTTTACACTGAGCCATTACGATCTATCATGTAACTGAGTGCTTAATGACTCTTTAATTTAAGGATTATTGGCACAGAAGTTGTAACAGCTGCCTAAGAGTTACTACACAGAAGCAGCTTTCCAAAAAGATATCACTTCATCATTTTTATATTTTCTAAACTACCCAAAGACGCTTACGTTCATGGGAGTGACTTGGAAGACAGAAAAATTTCAGGGGAAATAAAACTAGAATATACTAGACCTCGGTGAACTGGGAGAAAAAAATCATAAATTGTAACATTCTTAGTTGAGAACAGATTTCTTCCTATTTATAGATACGCAAAAGCTTAAAAAAATAGAATTATTTTGTCTCAAAACAAGCCTTTCGGACTAAAATCCCTGTATTTTCTGTCGAAGCCCAGGAATTGCTCTTTTTTTGGGAAAGTTCTAATGGAACTTGGAAAGAACCCCCCCCAAAGGTAGCACTGACAGAAGTTTCATGGCAAATCACGCTTGGCACTTGAAAATGGAGGGGAGTTTGTGTTAGGGTTGTGTGCTTGTATACATTGAATATGTTTATTTATAACCCCCTTAACAATGAATATTTCTGCTGCCAAACATTCAGAGACAGAGTTGATTTCCTTTCAAGTAATTGATGTAGACTTTCTTCAGGCCCCTGTCCAGACAAGCTCTCTGCCGTGGAGCAGGAAATCACACCGGCAAAAGAAAGCTGAGTGCTCCTTCCACCCGGCCTGGGTCAGCCCCTCCAAAACACTGGATTTATACGACTGCTGCCAAAAGCCCTTGCATTTCCATGCCCTCCTGTTGCTAAGATAAAGGATGTTTCCTACTGCCTCAGAATGCCGTCCTCATTTAAAACTCCAGCTATGTTCTGACAAAACACGCTGCTGTCACCCCAAATTGAGCAAATGAGCCTACGTCCTACAGCATAAAGACCAAAAGAGTTATTGAATATCACCCGGGGAGCACAAAATGAAAAGGCTCCCGTTTCTTGCTGACCTTTTTGGGGCATTTTTTCCTGAAATCGGCCGAGCCCTTCAGCCTTCATTTCTCATGCTGTCTGCAGTAGCACAGGAAGGACAGCTTGGGCTTTGCTGTTTCAAACAGATCAAGTTTTGTTAAATAACTTTTTTTTTTTTTTTTCCCTTTCTTTTCCTTCTTCAAACCCAAAGCGGAAGAGAACACTGTGAAGAAAATGGAAACTGGCAAAGAGCTTTAACTTCAAATAGCCTTATAAGTCAGTGTTGATGTGCAAAACTAATTCTGGTTTTTTGGCATTTAAATACAACCCGACAGTCGTGGGAGGGAGGGGTGATGGTGGGAGAAGGGCAAGGCAGATTACCAGCCCAGTGCAAAATAAGAGACATGTAGCACCATGACTTCTGTTTATCAAACTAAATAAGGATTAGATTTATTGGCACCGAGCTTTATAGGAGAGACTTTAAACTTGCATTGGAAAATTTCAGGAAAGGGACTCGATGACAAAAAGCAGTTCTGTACCACTGGTGTCTAGGAAAATGGTATTTTGCTTATGCCAGAAGGGAACATTTCCATAGTAGAGAATCCCAAGCTGCAGTAAGATACATGTGCAAATAGCACCATTCTTAAAAAAAAAAAAAAAAGAGAGAAGTACCACTGAATATAATGTATCTAAATATTTGTTCAGCATTAAGTGGTGCTGTCTAAACAAACAGAAAAGCCCCTTTTTAATGTAGATTTGCTCTCCCCATTAGGAGTGCCAACCACATACTTACTACTTGTTTATTTCAATGCTTTTCATTTCCTAGAAATCTCCTGTGTCCCTTTAGAGATGCATGAAGTAAGCACTATTCTGACAACAGGTATTCATATGATCCATACCATCATCTTTTCCAGCTTTAGCTGCCTGTAAATACACCGATGGGAAAGTCCATGCTTCTCATCCTTTAAGGACAAGGATGCAGTCATGTTTCTCAGCCTGAAATTGCAGCCCATGTGCAAGGGCCACCTTTGAGGGCAGCAAAAGGCCCTGGTACAGCCCAATCTCTCTGCTTCAGCCTACAGACAACGCTGCTGTCTCCAGCAGCTGAAGTTTTCCTCATCCCTGCTGCTTTCAGAGATGTCATTGCTCAATGCTCTTGGCCCAAAGTACTTCATAGCTAAGAGGAGGAAACTCTTTTCTACCACATGAAAGAAGCATCAGTGCAAGGGGTCAACAAGCACTGGAGTGGCCACTGGGCCTGGGGTGTGAGGGGTGCAGAGGAGGTTGGAGGGCAGGAGGGGATTCTGCCTGGAGATGTACAGAACCACTCAAGCAGAAGGGGAGATCTCTGACAGCTCACTCGAAGAAGGATGAGGGGACGCTGCCATCTTGAACAGGCATCTGAGGAGAGGCACCTCAGGCTTGTTCTTATCCCTGTGGAGGGAAAGTGGATATAGGAAACACACCAGGGCTAAAGAATGCCGGGGAGTTTTGGGGTGGAGGGGAAGGACATTTCAACAGAGCATCTACTACTTCCTTTGATCCCTTTAAAGCATATTTAAAGGAGATCACTTTAAAAACCTAGCAGCTTTACCTTAAGCAGTCATTTCATCACCTTTGGAGGGAAAACACACTCAAAAATGGATAATCTTGTGTTATCTCATGCAGAATGATGAGTGCTTACAGGCAGGCCAGCACCTAGCGACCTCTCAGTTTCTTATTGACTAGAGTAAATAATCTCAAGTCAAAAATTAACAAACATATTTCTGTTTAATATCTGCTCCAGTGCAATGCCATTATTCAACTGCTCCATTCTAGGGAGAAGCCACTCCTGAGTCCCATTCTGGAGACAAGATCAACTTCATGATTTTTTCCAAATCAAGCTTTTTCCAGCTGTTTAGTCACATCAGATCAAGACAGCCAGTAACCAAGGACAACTCTACCTGGGAAAGGCTGGGCCCCTCTCCCTGTGGCCCCTCAAAAGATAGTTGTTGTTGCTGAAATTACATTTTCTAGTGAAATTAGACTGGAGCCCCAAGATAGCAAAACCCTGAAGGGGGAAAATTACTGTTCAGCCTGAAGGAGAGCTTGTGCTAACATCAATAGCCACAGGAAAGAAAGAGACTAAACAAAATATTTGAAAATGAACATACAACTTTGCAGGCAGAAGTGGCCCCTCAAAACTCCCCAAATAGAAGCCCCTGATAATCAGAGAAAATTGTATACAGTTTCACTTGCAAAACTCATTTTCTTTCAGAAGTCCTCAAAATCCTCATTTTCTTTCACAAGAGCTCAAAGAGCTCTTCTCCTTTCTTTTGAGGAGGAAAAAAATCTGCCATGTCCAGGTGGATTTACTAAGGGAATTCTAATGCTGGAAGTCAAAGAATATCAATGGATTAAAAGATTATGGAGAGGAGCATGAAGTCTTTCACCTTTAAGGTTCCTGTTCTGAAGTCATTTTAAATAAGCAGTGAGTAAGCAGTGTAACCACCAATATGCTGGGGCTACATGGAAATCTCTCCTTCAGCCTCTAGGAGTTACACTAAAGGCTCATTAAAGAGAGACTGAATATTTTAAAGGTATTTACTATGATTTCTCATTATCAAGCTACACATCTACTTCTCTGTTTCTTCATGTTCTACTGCTACATACCAAGATGGCTTTTCTGGGGGTTTTGGTGGGTTTTTTTTGGTTTTTTTTGTTTGTTTGTTTGTTTGCTTTTAATTCCTGTACTTTTCACACTTAAATTGAAATTTATCAGGAACATATTTTCCTGCTTCCCCATCCTTCTCCTTGTACAACTGCTTGTTACTTGAGGAGAAGTGCTCTTCAAATCCAAGCCTCCTACAAGTCATAATCTACACCAAAAAAAAGAACAATCTGATTTTGCTGAAAGTTATTGCTGTACCAAATGTGATCAAGCCAGCCTTCAGTTGCCATGAACTTCAACTTAACCTCCCCCATGATTTTGGCAAAATCATGTTAAAGTTGACTCTTATGGCCTTACCAATATTTAGAAGTGCAGCACGCTTTTGTACAGAGATTTTCATTCAACTTTTATGACACAGCTTACTACTTCTATTCCAGAAATTAGGGACAAATTATCTTATTTTTCACTAGCCAGGTCTGTACTTTCACTTTCCTGTATCCAGTGGGATACAGGAATGACCAAAGTGCTTAAGAAATAAACCAGACATACATAGAGGTTCCTCTCTTGTAGTGAA
Organism: Florisuga fusca; assembly: GCA_038090715.1. Lineage (NCBI taxonomy): Eukaryota > Metazoa > Chordata > Aves > Apodiformes > Trochilidae > Florisuga > Florisuga fusca. The sequence continues at coordinate 4,165,876 of JAAWXA010000018.1, read as the reverse complement.
ATGTTTAAGGAAGGAGTGAACTCAACAAGTAGGGTACTGTTTCCAGATATTAGGAGTTTTTCAGAAGAGCTAAGTGTCCTATTCAGTTCAGGATTTAAAACCAGCCATGACTACCTCCAATATACCTCTGGTTAAAAAGAGCAAGTTGCACAACAGGACCAACAGCCGTGACTGAGGGTGGCTTAATAGTAAACTCAAAATGACTTAAAATGAACCTCATGTTTCCATGGTAATGGATATATCTCTCTTCAGAGTATCTTGAGATGTAGAAAACATTCACCAGCAACATTTTGGAAGTAATCTTGCTAATGGAAAAATCATTAGTATTGTTCAAGATGGTGATGACACCTGCTTGCATTAATTTTACACCGACCTCAGCAAACTGGTGGGTGAAGATAAAAGCAGGATGGTGCCCAATGGAAAGTAAAATAAGTGAAGACACCCAGTTATGCCATGGTTTTTAAAAAAGATGACAACTGGTCGTTGCTAAGGTGAACACACAAGACCTCTTCATGTACCTCTCTGATACCTGCTAGTAAATCAGTTTTTGCTTCAGTAAGCTTCCTCAGCTGTGAGATTTAAATCTTTTCAAACAGATACAAAGCCTACCATCTCCTTAGCTTAGCCTTCCTTAATGGCAGCGAGGTCTGGCCAATTGCAGATACTCTTAACATATTTGGCAGCTCAGGAATACACAGTAGGAGAGGTCTTATATCTTGCCTTTATTCACAAGGCTGCACTAAGAGTATGAACTGCTAAACTCTGTCATCATCACTTAACTTACAGGGCTCCTTAATATGCTCTGGTGTTCCCGTTGGGGGGAAAACCCCACCCTTCTTAAGGACTCCACATTTGGCTTTGATCCGGTGACATGTTCCTGAATGGAAGCATCTGACAGGACAAAGATGTACAGTACTTCATTTAGTCTGTGTGTGCCATCTGTGGCAGTTTTAAGAAGCACTGTCACAGCCCCTTCGGCTGGCATCCAGGATTGCAACAAAACAGAGGGGTTTCTGCTGGGCTCCAGAAAGATTGGAAAGAATTTCTCAGGACTCTTTCCAGAACATGTGTTTACCTCTTCTGTTCAGAAATTTTTAAAAAAATAAATAAAAAAATGAGCCATTTTAACTTGAAATCAGGATGAAAAATAATAATAATAAAAAGATAATTTTGGCTCTTTGCTTCAAAGAAACAATGTTAATATTTCAATTTAAAACCCTGTAATAATTGGTGTCATTTTAAGCACACAAACAGATGCTAATTGGCCTTCACAGGTACTTAAAACTACATATATGCATAAGAATTTTTCTAGAAAAAAGCCTGCAGAGATATACTACTATTTCCCAGGCTCTCAAGCCTTCTTTCAGATAAGAGATTCAGAAAGTCCATTCACTTCAGATCCTGCAGTTTTTAAAGCAGTCTTTTCCCAGATGCGAATTCTGGGGATGACTCAATCAGACAACTCCACAGTTTCTGAAAATCCGACCAGAAATAAAATGCAGTGCTTTTGGTATAAAATGGTCCTTGCAAACATCTACACCACTCAAAACACTAACTAGCTGTGAGTAGCAGTCAGTATTTGTTATGGATATAATTCATATTCAGAAATTCTCTAGTGATTTTCTTGAAAACCTGATTTAGATTTGACTTCTCTCCGTGTCATCAGAAACTGCTCTGCGGGTTTCGTATTCCTCTTCTCTGTTTTATGCACTGAATCTGAAAACCATTCAGCAGAATAGGACTGCTGTGATATGTTTCTAATTTAACAAGCAGCAAAGCCATACAGGAGGGAAAGAAAAGATTACCTTCAGGGAAGACGTGAGGGGGAGCCCATTATACAAAGATGTGTCAAAGTGGACAAATTTTATGAAAATGACCAGCATTACATCTGAGTCAATTCTGTCTTTATGCATTCTAGTTTCTTACTCGTGTTCCTTCAGAGGGCTCTTTGGTCTTTACAGAATTAACAGCTCAGTTTAGCCAATGATCTAAAAGTGTCCCTTTTTATTTCAGATTAGGGAGAAACGCACACAAGAGTGAATAAGCAAGAAGTCATGAGTGATGTGGTATATAAACATGCAACAGAAGTGAGCTTTCTTTTTCTCTTGTGATTTCTGACTGTCAACTCAAGCTCTCTTTTTCCTGTAATCAGGAACCTAAAGGCACCAACTATGTCAAATAAAATCCCTGCGTATTTTTAGAAATTAGTTTCCCTGAGTCTCACAGCTTGGTGGCAATATTCAAATATTTATTCAATTCCTGCCAGTATTCCTATGGTACGATTAGTGCCTTGAAAGAAAACTACTGAACCAAAAAAATTTTCAGGTAAAAATTTTCAATTTACAAGCTGACCCCAGGTCTCAGTAGAAACGAGTGTGATCTATCCCCCTTTTTTCCCTTCAGGCAGAAAGTCTCCTGCCATCAGCATCCTAAATGTATTGCAACTAAACCGCAGCCTAATTAAAAGACAAAAGACTTTTTGGTAATTAATCTTTCCAGCAAAGAGCATCTTCAACACTTACTTGACAAACAATAGCACTTGTCAAGAGATGATAAACAAATGTCAGGACTGGGGCTTTTTAGAGCAATTTAGAATATTTGATGTTTTGGTCTTTGGTGCTCAGCTCAGCCAGTTCCTTATGTTCCCAAAATGTACTAATGATCTCCAGGCAAATATACACCAGTTACAAAATCTACACACGATTTTCTGAGGGAAGTGGCTTGGCCTTTCACTTTCTGACCTATTTTCCTTCCATTCCACTTTTGCACATCCTCTCAGCTTAGTGCTGGAACCCACAATTCAGTTAAGTGGGATAAAAATAACAAAAACTCCGTGCCTATAGCAGCCCTCAAGCTACAGAAGGTGCAAAGAACTACAGTCTTAATTCACAAAACTCTTTTTACAGATAAACATTCCTTTTAGGTAAAGGTCAAGGTACATGAGTTTTTGCATTATGCATAGTGATTTCCATTTTGGCTTATTCGTTGGTATAAAATTTATGATGTCAGATTTCATGACAGTTAAACCTGAGTTTGTTCTGTTTCAGAATGACACCTGGGTATAGAGAATAACAAAGCTGCTCTAATGAAATGGCCCTGCATTTTTAGGCCAGCTCTGATAAAAGACATCAGAACAAACATGTTCAGAAAAATATTCCAAGTGCTGAGGAACTAGAATGGGAGGAGAGCTGCACAATGTGAAATGAAGCATTACAAGCAAATCACAAAAAATATTTGTTTGGAATCAGTGTGTTTGGAAAAAAAACCTTCTTTCTGTACTATTGCAAGGCATTTGATATGCAAAAGCAAATAACCTAAGAAAAATTCAAGACTGCTGCTTAATCCATTTACAAGAAAGAACAGGTTCTTCAAGGAAATAAAGGTATAAAACTGCATTATATTTGTTAATGTGCGTAACAGATAATGATTTGTAGCTGACAGTATGATTATTTATTATGACAATGCAACATCTTTAGTGAAAATTGAGAGTCTTAAGGTGTTCTGTGCTGCTCAGTCATGCAAAGAATTCTTGTCAAATATTTTAATGAGACGAAAAGTATGGCAGTCAAGATTAAAAGTCAAGGTGACCTTTAACTGTGGAAAACAGTATCTACATATCACCTTACATTTTTTTTTAAGGTCATCACTTCTCTCTTGAAGAGTCATTCCAGAAATGGAAGCGGGTGGCGCATTGAGAGAGCTAATCATGAAACCCAGCCCTGGTTCAAAATTAAGCTCTGCATTACACCTATTTTAAATTACATATGTCCTTTAGTACAGAATTCAAACGCTTGCTGTGGTGTCTGGCAAAACGACTAAGGAACCCACACGGTGCAGAAACGAGGGATGTACAACTGTCAGACAGCCTTCGGTAAAGCAGCAGCACAACATCTTAGGAATTGTCACTCTTTATAAAGAACAAACTTGCCTGTGACCTGGCCTTGGCCAGGGCGTGCTGAGCCAGCTGGAAAAGCACTCTGATAGGCACCTGGTTGCCTCTTGTTCTGAAGAGCCTTTGGGGGAAAGAGAGAACGAGCTCAGCAGTGACCTGTTTTCTACTGTCATGCTTCAAGCTGCCCAGGTTAGCTGAGCAGATCCCCTGCCTGTGCCCGACTATGCAGAGGTTCTGCTGCTCCAGCAAAATCCTTCGCAGCCAATGTGACCTTAGACAAGTGCCAGAAGAGCTAGGAAATATTGTTCTGGTTACTGGAGGTGAAGTACCCTCAAATCATCTAATAGTGAGGCTTTGAGATAGCTTCTTGCCTACTGAAAGCAGCCATGCCCAAGGGCTGGCACCCTGTCCCACACCCCCTTATCAGAACACCCCGAGAGGCTGTGAGCCTGCCTGCTTTTTCCTCTGCAACTGGGAGGAGAGGCAAACCTGGAAGTAGGGAAAAACCACCCATGGTTCAGTTCCTGGAAGGCCTTTGCTGTGCTGAAAAGAAACTCAGAAAAAGCTCTCTGCGGGTGGAAAAAGAAGGCATCTAACAAGAGGAGCTGAGAGGGGCCTCAAGGCTGGTCCTAAGTACCGCTGAGAACTACCCTCTAATTTACATACTTTGTCTCCAAATTTATTCACTTATCTCTAATCTTCACTCACTTTTCCTCACTGAAAGCAGTTCAGGTATAACATGACAGGAGAGTGGTGATAAAGTTTACAGATTATTACAGATTAGTGTTGGTTTGGGTCCAGCCAGCTTGGCGTGAGCTGCCCATGAGCACAGGCAGAAAAATTAATGTTTACTTGCATCTATCCACAAAGACACATTTTTAGTTACATATACTAAGTGGATTATTCACAGAGTATCATTAATCATTTTTATCACTGCCAAACATAGTCTCAAACACATACAAAAACGTGGTTCCTAATTGCTGTTATGGAGACAAAGGAACGGAGGAATAGGAGATGAAAATAAAGTACGAGGTGTCAATTCTTCTGTACAATTATACATTAAATTATTTAATTAATGGGTGATACAATTCATACAAAGTTCTAAGTGAATGTTAATTATAACACCCAAACACAGTAAATCAGATTTAAGAATTTCTTCAGAAGAATGCTGTGGATAAACTTGCTAAAACATGCAATAATTACATGAGTTTATTAAAATATGACAATGCTGACTGTTTCAAATTAGAGCCTGAATTTGCTGCAGCTATAGTTTTAATAAGGTTGGTGTTCTCTCCCACTAAGAGTATCCATTTCTTCTGAAGTCTCATTTACTGCACCATCAGGTAATGAACTAAAACAATCCACACATTTCTGCAAAATATTACAATCTGATTAAGTTAGTAATGATGCATCTTATTTTAATGATTTCGTTTATGTGACGTGTATAAAGTTCAAAGGAAGCTCTCACCCTCTGGGCAAGTGAACTTTCTGTATCTTTCAGGGACTCCAAGTTTTGTCAAAGTTAAAAAGGGAAACATGGTACTTTTATATTTAAGATATTTTTGCACTCTTATTGGTTGGCTGCTAATGTCTGAGAAGCGGACTACATTCCTGCAACTGCTGATGCTAACCCTTTTCTGTTCAACTCACAATTATATTTAACACACTAGTCTGCTATTTTGGCTTCATTGAAAAGTGCACAAAAATCCTTTTTTAGCCACTGAGGAGACTTGGCACCAGTTATAAAAGATTTATTGATCCAGTACTAACTAGAGTACATTACAAAAAGCCAAGTGCCAAACAGTTCCTTTGCTCCAGATAGAGATTTACAAGCAAGGGAAGGAAACAGGATTACTAATTACATACAAAACTCTAAGCTCTAAAAAGTTGCATGTTTATAATTAAGGTCTTGCAAAATAAATAGTCTTTCTGTAGCCAAGACAATCTTTTATATTAAAATCTTTTCTCTAATAGAAACACACACATACCATATTCTTTATGAAATTTCTGAATTCAGCTTTAAAGAAGCTTTTTGAGAAACACCTACTGAAACACTTGAGAAACACTTCGGCCACATTTTCCAAAAATTCACTAACAATGTGCAGGTGTCTCTTTTGGAGGTCCAGCTCCACAAGATAGATGTCAACAGCCAAGTAATGCATTGCTTGATTTCAGCTTCTAGGTAGACAAAGTATGCCAAAAATATAAGACAAAACCAGGATGCATAATTTAAAATGTACTTGAAATACACCAATTATTTTAAATACTTTTATAACTAGGCATTACTTCTGCATTTGAGGTCTATTTAAAACCTTATTAAGAGCAAAGGGGATAGAAAAACAGTCTGTTTGATCTGTTTTGAAGCTATGGTAATAGGAAACAAGTCTTCCTGTGATGTCTCCCAGGACCATCAAAGTCCTTTTTCACAAAAATAAATCCGCAGCCGTATTTGAAACCCTTAACCTAATGCTCACAGAGGAACCTCCCTTGTAGACACAGTTGTTTAGTAAGACCAACCCCAGTTCAGTTCCCAGTCATATTTCAGAGATAAGCAAGAATTATAGAAATAAAAATGTCTCGCAGGTAGTTTCATTTGCCTCTTTCATTACAAATCCATATTCAGATATGTTAATATAAAGATGTACAATCCTACAGAAAGGGCACAAAACCTGACATCACGACACTGGTGGCTGAACGGTTGGCTTATTGTGGCAGCTCTTATTCAGCTATTTCCTAGTGCTCTCATCAGTCTTTTGTGTGAAAGTCTTTGGTGAGAGTCAAGTCTGAACTGATAAGGCCTTAGAGACATAATCACTGGCCTTCATTTTCCATTGACAGTCCCACACAGCCAATTCACAAACATTTTCATATTAATATTGAGCAATTTCCCTACATTCTAATCCATCAAAGTAGGCTATTAATCCTTCCCCCGTGCTCTTCTCTATTCAAATGCTAACAATTTTCTTCTCACAAGCTAAAACATTTGTCCTACAGCCCCTCACACAAAGACACTGTATTGTCAGCAGTGATTGATCAGAGTATTAATATGAGGGATGCAGTGTACATTGTATCAATGATCCTGCACCTATGGGGAGGAAAAAGTCTTTTTTAAAGGATACACCAAATGCAAAATATAATAATTTCTCAAGGAACACTTTAAAGTGTTTTGCCTGGTGCCTTTTATGGAAATTTATGAAGATTTTCAGAGGGGTAAAATGCTTTTCAGCTTAGAATACAAAATAAATAGCAGGATGCTCCGTGTGCCAGTACCTCGTGGGGAGCTGGTACAAGCTCAGGAGTGCTCAGGGGTAACAGCAGAACAGACACCAAAACCCATTTGCTTTCTAATGCCACTTTTGCACAAATGGGGAAAAAACCCAAGCCAAACAAACAAGAAATCAAAGTTAACTCCTTAAGGAGAAAAACCTCTCATTCTCTGGCCTGGCAAAATTAAACAAGTCCAGGAAGCATTTCCAGCCCTTGGCCAGTTGCTCCCTCACTTTGGGGCCACTGGTCAGCTCCCAACATGTCCCTGGATAGCCAGGAGCTGTCAGTCCCAGACACTGGGAGAGGTACCCATCCCTACCCAGCTGAGCCCTCCAAACCCACAGCACCCCAAACAAGAGGTGAAGGGAGAAGGCACCCGGTGGATCATTTCTTGCTCCCCAGTTTCAAATATATTTTTTTTTTAAATTAAAGTGAGGATATGAAACCTTAACATTCTTTATGTTGAATCTTAGCATGCTTTAGGTCTTGCTTGTAAAAATACAACTTAACCAGCAGCTTCTGCTAGGACTGCAGGAGGGAGTACAGGGAGGGCAGCAGAAGAGGGATGCTCTGTCCAAGGGGCAGTGGTAGGAAGGTGGGGAAGGCTGTCTGGGAGGTGTGGGGGAGGCAGGCTGGGGCTGCACAGAGCTTTCAGGGAGCTGGTACACCCTGGCCCAAATTAGAGTAATCCCTGCATGGCACAGTCTTGGCCCAGAGCTCAGTTCCTTGCAGTCCAAGCTCCCCCACACCTCTGGGCATCTCATCTCCTCCTAACAGGGCCAGGGAGAGGAGGTGGTGCCAGGGGCTACCAGCAAAGCAGAGGCAGGATGTTTGGCCTCAGGTCTGCCCTAGGGTCACCTGCCTGCAGCTCCACAAAGCATTTTGAAAGAACTCACAGCTGGAGGACTGAGAGATCGAGACCTCTTCAACCATCCAGCATCCACTCACCCACAAAAAGGAGAAATTTGCTCATTTCCAGCAGCACTCACTACAGAGAGTGGAGAGGTATGCACATGTGTGTATGGCTGAAGATCCCCAAAATAAAATAAACAAGCACAACTACATCATAAGATGAAAAAATTCAGCAAAACCAGCATCTCAATGCAAGTATGAGAACATTTGAGTCCAGAGAGGCTGGAGGGCTGAGAGACATCTTATATTCAAACTCACACAAATCTATTCTAAGCATATACTGATAGCACAAATATACTTTATATTATTATGTTAAACATTAATTCTGCTAAAGTTTAATTTTAATTTCCTCTTCCTATACACTCTTTCCTGAAGAAACAATACAAGACTAAATCACTGGATTTAACCCACATTTCAGCTCTGAGCACCCTCTGTCATCACATTGACATCCAGGACTGAGCACCTGAGTGCTTCCTACAGATCAGGGAGATGGTGGGAGGAGTTCCTGCTAGTTAAAACAATGTCAGTGATTAATCCAAAATCGGGATTTGCGCAAAAAAGTATGTAGAAAAAGAGGAAAACAAAAACAATTTGTAGAAGAACTTTTTTTTTCCTCAGTATCTAAATTGCAACGGATACAGAGAGGCCCGAATGTTGCTGCCTCTTGTCAAGGTGAATTTGCCCTGGGCCCAAAATGCCCCACAGCAACATCCATTTTTAAAACTTCCATGTTTTTAAAGAGCCCATGTTTCTATGCCACAACATCCTATTCCTACATAATTTACCTTTGGTACATTGTATCTTTACAATGACTAATTAAAAATATTTGTACTTCAAAGCCACTTAGGAGCTCTTCCAATTACTTACATTAGTATCCTGGCAAACAGTCAAACCTCTTTAATGTTGAGTCAGACTCCTGAATCTGCATCAAAAAACTGTCCAAACAGCAGTTTTACTTTTCTCTACTTCCAGGCAACTGGCAAGGGTGCCACAAGCTTTCCTGATGTAGGAGGGAAGAGGAGACAGTCCTGCTGCCTGGCAGGAAATCCTTCCTGGGGGAGATGACCTTCAGGGCTAAAATGCAAAGCACCATGGAGTCCCATCTCCCAGCACTTAACAAACACAGGGCAAGAGGCTGAAGGAAGGTGTTCTTGTTTATTCCTGAGGCCACTAGATCTACAGGATAAGATGCAGAGAGCTGTTCCTGTGTTTGGGAAGGGTGGGACCGGGACCCAAGTGGGGCAACTCAGAGCATCAGTGCTGGATGTGTCCCAGTGACCTCCAGGCATGTGCTGGACATCCAACCTTTGGGATGAGTCTGAAAACAATAAACAATGGCTTTGACCATCCGTGTTGTCAAATGTCTCGCAGCAATTTTATATTAAGGTTGTTAGGTCTAGTTGAAACATGGCCAAAGGTATCAAGGTTAAGCTTCCACTGATATAAATTAAATGGGATAAAATATTAGCCATTTCCTGTCCCAAACTGTTAATGCATTGTGATGTACATTATGAAATATTAATTTCAAACCCAGAAATAGATTTACTTCAGTTTTAACTGAAATAAGCTTTGGTTTGTAATAAAGCTCCTATGTGCCAGAGGAATGATTTGCTTGGTGCTTGTGCATGGGCTTTACACTGTTTATAAAATCCCAAGCAGGATACTGTTTGCTAAGGTTGCTCTTGTGCAAAACAATAAACCCCAGAATTATACAATTACAAAGATCAAGTCTCTAAGAAGCAGAAACAGAAGGAAAAAATAGATACCAGCTACTAAAAGGTTTCTTTTCAAAACTGAAGCACACGCACAAAAGTCACCACTGATCTGGCAGCTCAAAGACCCGAAAATTAAATAAATTTCATGTGGAAGACCACGGAGAGAACATGGAAACCTTGATTTAGGAATTCATGTATGTGAACTTCCACTCTCTGCACCTGCCATTACCCCTAAGAGCAGGAGGGTTTTCCCTCCCTGCTGTCTCCCCACCATGCTGCCCTCTCCACGGATGCTCTCTCCTGCCCCAGGTATAGCAGCTTCCACATTGCGCTGCAAAGACTTCCTTTAACTAAACTTCTGTCAAACACAGTTCTTGTTGTTTTGTGATGAGGAAAGATTACTTTTCAAGACAGAACTGGTTCTATTTTAAACAGTTTCATGTTTCAAAAACTGTCTTCAGCTACTTTGCAAGTGTTCGAAGCCAAAGTAAGTGGAATTTATGCTCATCTCTGGAGAAAGACTGCCAGTAGGAATAAAGCACAGGGTTATTCATTTTTCATATGTAAGTCAGATTCACTTTATCAGTCTTGAGATTTGACAAAGTATAATTCAGAATGATTCAAGATCACCTTCCACTGGACTGAGTAATCAGATTAGACCAGGAAACACACACTGGCTCTTCCAAACTTCCTGCAATGCTCCTGAGGAGCCTCTTCATTTTCTCAGCAATACATGGCTGTCCTATCTCGTTGCGTAGACAAGACTTACATTAATATCTCACAAATTTCCAGGACTGGAAACTTGCAGTTTTAAAACAGAAAATCTGGACTTTTAATCTTGCTAATGTTTACGAAGGCCATGCAGTCATTCCCTGGGCTGCAAGAAGGTACCAGTGTGCAAGACAGCAGCTGCTGTCACATTCCCTGACCCTTCTCCTGGCAGCATTGTTCCTAAAAGACACAGCCTCTAAGGTGATGCCTCAGCACTGCATTCTTAATTAGTTGGTTTTTTTGACAGTGGTGCAGCTTCTTAGGTATAATAGAGTAGATGAAAGACCTTTAAAGATACCTGGGATGACACAGTTTAATTTGGCTATAAGTTTTTTTTTGGGAAAAAAAAAAGACAAATGTATGAATTCATTCAGTAGTATACAAGCAATTAAAAACAAATCAGAAGGAAAGTAAAGGTGTATTTTGAAGTTAGATTTCTCAGAAAAATAACAGCATATTCTTTTCTACAAGGATAACACCATAGATTTCAGCCTAAATATTAGCATACTGTGAAGAAAGAATACAAAGACAATTCATTGGAAAGAAATACTCATATGCTGATACTTTTTGTCTGGATTTTCTTGTTTGTTTTTGTTTGAATTTTTTCCTTTATCTACATTGAAGTGTATTTTTTTGCACCACACATAAAAATGTGATAGCCTTTCTGATAAAAAAGTATCCTGTTATGTGAGTTAATATAATTCTGAGAAGAATGACTTCGACCAATTGGTGTAGTGCCTGACTGCACTAGTGAACAGGGTTTTCTGCATCCAGTGGTCCAAAGTCTGAATGCTATGCAGGCTGAATAAGGAGATGAATTTAAAATGTGTAAATGACAAGTTTGAAACTTGACTGGATCAGACAAAAAGATGCTATATTTAACACTTCACCCTCTAGGGTTTTTTTTTTTAAAAGACCTTATTTTTAATCAGTTGAACAGAATATTCAGAAGTGCTTCCAAATTGCCTTTGAACTTGTTGACTTTTACTGAACTGAAAATAATAAAAGTACATTATGACAACTAGGGTAAAAATATAAATATACTATAGGTACATTCCTAAATAATTAAAAGATGGAAAGGATAAAAATTAATGGAAATAAGTTTTGAAGAATCACATGTGAGAAGACTGGTAGCTAGGAAAGTTTAAGTATTTTATAGAAGGCTAATCAAATATTACTCAATTTGTCTTTGATCCTGCTGAAATACTCCTTAGGGCCTGCTCAGTAAAGTTCTTCAGTGACCTTCTTGCTTGACTGAGGGGGAAGTGTGGCCTTTCTATTTATATTTCAAAATACAGAAGAATATCACACCACAATAAAGCAATCAACCAGTAGCCTGTGTGCTTCAGTCACTGGAAAGGATAGAAAGTCAGTGAGTAGATAATTATTCAAGGTCAAACCTTTCTAGTGTGGTGCCAGAAAAAAAGCAAACAGTGAGGGTTAGCCAATACTTCACAAACACTTGTTTAAGGATTTCCTAATTACTATAAGTGGTTCCTCTGGCCCTGGCACTTAAAAAGGCAGCTGTATATGCATGATGTCATCCCTTCTTCCCATTATCTCTGCAGTAAATTTAGAGGATTAAGAAGCAAGGAAGGCTAAATAGTAAAAATAGCAATGATTTTTCATGTTTCTTACCATTAAAAATTAACTAAAAATAAAAAGGCAAATCAAAACCTGGATGCAATTAACTATCAAAATATACTTGAACATTTCTGTCCAAGAAACCAGAAAAATGCTGTTATGCTTCACATACCTTTCTGTTTAATGACCACATGTATGCAGCATGGCCACATCACAGCACAGTTCAGCTTTAAAGATATGGATGTAAATCTCAAGCTGATCAGCAAAAAAATAAAATCAAGAGCTTTAAATCTCTTGGAGCAAATTGCACGAGTGATATTCAGTACCCTGGTAGGGCTCTGCCCGTGCGTTTTGCTATTCAAGGCTGGAATACAAAATTCACAGTGAGCTGGGCCACTCAGAGAGATGCAACACCAACAAAGAGACTGTAATATCTGCTTGCTGGGACACTGCAATTAACACTCCAGCTGACACAATCAGAGGTTAACTTCATTCTATGGCCCTTGATCAGAGGTACCCTGCCAAACCAGACGATGAGTTTGGAGAGCCTCCACAGTAACCTGGCACTTCTGGTTATTAACTCTGCCTTGCCTTCTCCCTTGAGATTATCCAACCAGACCTCTTATTTCTGGCAAGTGATTACCATTTCCCTCCTTTCCCTGAAGAGTTTTAGGATCTTCTTACCCACTAGAATTCTCCCCCCTGTATTTCCTTGTCTCTACGTCATCTGTTTGCATGAGAACGTCATCGCCTCTCAGGGTCGGTCATGCCCAAGGTGGTGTATTTGGCTCAGCCAGGTCATCCTTCAGCAGGAAAATTAATTTCTCCTTCATTTCTGTCTATGTGATGGGGAACCTAACATGGAAGCTACTCCAAGGAGCATGACCTGACATAGGTACAGCATGGGACAGAAGTGTAACTCCAAGCATGTGAAGCTTGTGAACAACTTCATCCTTTCAAACGACCCTTTTTCCTGCTTTCCAGAAATACTCATTAACCTTTAGAAATTCTTTATGTTAAAAAAAAAATAAATCAGTTCATCGAGTGCCACAATAACTTTACAAGTCTCTGCCTGAGTGGGAAGCTCTGAAAACAGTGAAGGATCATAGACAATGACTGTAAACTAAAGGTGGATCAACAGTCCCTTCCCCATTTTGGGAGCATGGTGAGGAATCAGAAATGAAGGTTTAAGTGAGGAGGGGGCAGGAACCCCAACTGTGCCCTGCTCTGACAAGAGCTGCAGTGGAGCTTCCCTGGTGTAGACAATGGCAGAACAGTAAACACTAATATAGAAAACAGAAAATACGGGGGAAATGGAAGCAAGAGAGAGGCAGGCATGCAAGAAGAAACAGAAGATGAGCCAGAAAGCACTGCAGACAAGAGTGAGGAAATGATGAGGAGTCAGAGAGACCAGACTTGTCTGAAAAAACAAGCACAAGATATTGAAACTACTCTACACGGAGAACAAGAAAAAAAAGTGTTATCATTTGACATTATCTGCCATTAAACAGACACATAAGAACATCCAAGCTCAGAAGAATATAGAATGAGTTATTCCTGCCCTAAGGAAAATATAAATTACTCAGTCTTACTCAGTCTAGCACTGTTTTTTTCAGACATAACTGAGGCAAAGGAAGGACCAACCCCCCTTCCTCTCCACTCATTTCTCCTCACACAACCATGACTGTCCTTGCCAAATGCATTAAACAGGTGAAGAACAGGGGGAAAAGCAGGAAAATTAAGACAGCAAAGTGGTATTAGGAAAAAACAGATCTGCCCCTGTGACTTGATGTGCCATATGCCTCAGGAAAAATAAGTTTGCTAGTAAATTCAGACCAGTAATTTCAGGTGTATGGAACTGTTTTAGCCATCACCCAAAGGTCAAGAACAGTGTAATCGAGGGCATAAACCAGCACAGCAAGGATGACTTTTATGGTGCATAAACAAAACTAGGAAGATTTCCATTCCTGGTCATAGAGAGTAAGAAAGGGAAAGTTTTATGCTATAAGCCACCTTTGCAAAATGACATGTTTTCAATCAAGCATCCAGAACCTTGAGCTTTTCCCTCTGTATTCTCCAGCATTGGATCTGAGTTGTACCATCGCTATCTGGTATCTTAATGGTTTCTGTTTTGGCAGAAAATAATTTTTTCTGAAAAAATTCTCCACCAGACACTTTGGGAACAGGATGGCCTGCATTAGTTTAGCTGAAAAATAATGCTTCAAGAAGAAACATATCATGAGAAACGAGCAGAATTTCAAATTGCCATAACAGTAATAAAATAACAAAATTAAGGTGGGTTTTTTATTTATAAGTAACTGCTTTCTTCTACCTTTTATAATGTCCACCTCTTAGCATAACAAAGCTTTTCATAGCTTACTAATGGCTCCCTGTCAGTAGTGCTGAGAACTATTATCACTGCTCTGCCCCTTCACATGGGCCTTTCAAACATCACTGTTTCACTTAATTCTTTCACCTCCTTCAGTTCAAATGCAATAAAAACCTTTCACTGGCTGACAACTAGAAAGGCAGAACAGCCTCCAACTGCTGTATAATTCAGGAGGGCTCTTTCTCATTTTAATTGGCTGCCTAATTGGAATGTTTATGGGTTCTGCGATAGCTTGGGATGAAAAGGCAGGGTGAGCAATTATGTGCTCAGCATTCCTATCTGGCAGAGTTAATAGTTGTGGGTTTTTTTATTTAAAAAAAAAAAAAAGTTCACTGGAATGCCATGTTTTTGTTCTCGAAGAAATACCTTGATTTGAAACAATGTAATCCCCAAATCAGAAATTATGTCAAGCTGTGCTTATCCAGTAGCAAGTTTGAGCTTTTGGAAGCCTCTTGGCTCCTTTTTGATGTTAGCATAACATGAAGAACAGGAGGCTATCTGGTGGCTGTCAAGTTTTTAACTGCTTGCTCTCTCACTGGCTGGAGATAAGATGTAAGCAGAGCACTTGATGGACTTGATTAATTCTCTGGAACGAAGGTTTGTCTTTCTTGGCTCGATGAATGACTTCATTCTGGTGGATGAGGTCACCCAAGTCAAGGCAATAAAGTTTCTGATATTCACATGAAAGCCAGTTTTCAAAGCTGCCAGTCCCTAAAAAGAGGAGCTCAAGTGTTTTCTCATTTACCTACATTCTAGTGGCAACATCCAGCCTCCTATCTATCCTCTCCAGCTCAGGACTGCTTTTCAGTCGACAAGCAGTTCTAACACAAGATGAGATTTAAAGGAAAGGAAAGAAAGAAAAAAAAAAACCCAAACAAACAAACCAACCACACTTTGTTGGAAGACACAAAGATTTTGGGGAAGTAATCTGTCAAAATGCCAACAGGAAGAGGAAAATTATTCTCTTGCTTTTTAGCCTGACCAATAAATACAGTTGCATTTTCCCTCCATCCCTCCCTGCACTGCCTCTGTGACACTCCAGCTGTAAACCTCTGGGAGCAAAAAACAGCTTTGGGGTGCTGTGCAGCTGCAGTTGTGTTTCCAAGTGGAAGAACCCGAGTGCTACAAACACGACACATGGAAGGATGCTGTGCTCTTTGCCACACTTGTACTCCTGCATGCTTTATGTTTCAGGGGTGAGTTTATGGGCTACTCGTCACAAAGCAGTCTTCATCTTTCCTCTCTCCCTTTTAATAAATACCACTTAGTTCAAAAATGGCCAAAACTAATAAAAAAGAGCTGACTTGCTTTGTAAATTTTAAAAATTCTTACAAGAGTTCGTACAAAGATCTCCACTAAACTTGTCAGTTTTACTTTTCAAAGCCATGTTAATGATGAGGGGTCCCTCCAGTACTCATCACACCCTAGCAAATACAGCAAGCAACCCATGCAACAGAATTCAGACTAATCCAATGTAGTTTTATCACATTCAGACAAGCTAAAAATGCTTGGTCTAGTACTAGGGATTCTAACACATTTTGCATTCTTCTGTTCCAGTCAAATTGGGTCCTTCTCTCTAAGTATCAGGCAATTCAGAGTCCTGTGGATTATTTGGGTTGTTATTCTAGCATTTCAAACTTCTCATAGGCTCATTCTCCCATCCCACACTCCTTTTCCTGTGCTGCAGTTCTCCAGCATGTGCAGTCACAGATGGAGCCTGGAGATGATGAAAGAGTCCATCCCAGGCACAAATGCAAGCAGAACAGCAGCAGCCACCACAGATGTGCTGGAACTCTGCTGGCTGATGGTACCACACAAAGAAAAAGGGCCACAAGCTACAAAAACTTTTGAGCACAGTGGTCTTTTTTTCTGAATGCTTCTGGGGGAAATTAGGAGGTGGTTTAAACATTACGGAGGTAGAACTTTACCTCGGGTTTTATTGACATCTGGAGTTTGGAAACCTGTGGAAGTAGTGCCTTGTTTGGAAGGTCAGAAGCCCACACCACATCAGAGAGCTTGGTTCTGCCTAGAACATACTTAGGAAATGTTGATCTGGTGCATTCCAGGAGGGGTTTCTGGCCACAACAGTTCCCATGAAGTTCTCTCCGAAGGACTCATTTTCACATTCACATGCATCCAAATCACACAAAAATAAGATATTACAAGTCCTATCCTTGCCACACAGAGATTTAAGTTAACCTATAAGAGGCCAATCTAGCAATTAAATAAAAACCTCTTTCAAATCAGCTGTCACTGTCAAACACCACCCACTCTTAAACTAATCTTCGTTCACATTTACCAAAAGATAATAGCTTGATGATATTAAAAGTATCAGCAAAAATCTGATTGCTCAACATGTCCATCTCATTTTATAGGCAGGGGCGATTCAGAGAAACCCATATGTTTGGTAAGTGTCCAAACATGTGGATGCTTATGCAAACCAACAATTCTTTGAAGTACAGTGCTTTCTAAAGTCCAGGCAGAAACCTAAAATTTAATAGTCAACAAAACAGGCAGAGCTTGCTAAACTCTGCAGGATGGGGATATGAGAGGAGGCGTCTCTCTGAAGTGACATTATATGCCCAGATGTGTTGTAAGAGAATAAGGATCTGTCTTAAGATGGCCTGTAGACCCTATGAACTTCCTTGTTTCGTGACTTGAAAGCAAGAAGAAAAATAAATAATGAAACATATTAAAGTCATTATTGTAGCTGTGTGCGCCTTCTGAAGGTTTGGGTTTTTTAAAGCTCCAATACTTGAAAAAAGTGCCTCGTGAAATGAAATGCAGCAAATCTATACTGAAATGTATTTTTTTATATATATAACCAAATTTACATATGGAACTCATTGTCACAAGATATTATTGAAGCCAAGAGCTTAGCAGGATTCAAAAAGCTTAGACATTTATGTAAATAATAAGAACATCCCCAGTCATACTAGAAAGGAAAAAAAAAAAATTACAGCTGATACTAAAACTCAGACTTGAGGACATTAGCCAATTGCTAGCTACATTGCTTTATGGAGAAAATCCCCCAACTGACACTTTTTCCATAGCTGTTTATTATAGGTTTCTTTGCACCTTTCTGTAAGCATCTGGTGCAGCCCAATGTCAAAGAGAATATCCAAATCTGATTCAGTCCAGCAGGTGTTATGTTCTTAACCTAAAACTCTTTAATGTAAAGCTGTCATGAAATATTTTGAACAGACTGCTTATTCCTTGCCTAATCCTATAGCATTTGGCAGCTTTTGAAATGGGTAATGGATATTCCACAGTGCTATTGCACATCCACTGAGAAGAGGGTGGTTATTCACAATGTTTTTTTTATGTCTTGTGCCAGGACCTTTTCTCCTTTATGTGGGATCAGACTGCACGGGCCCATGCCTCCATTCCACCCCAAAGAGAACATTGTTCTCTAAAAGCTCCAAGTTTTGCAACACCACTGAGAAGTCTCAGGATGCTGAGTGTGAGATGCCACTCCCAAATCCCAGCTCAGGGAGCAGCTGAAGAAATCTGCAATTGTAAGTGAAGAAAAGATGAGTGCTGAGGATCTGTGCTACAGAAAAAGGTCAAATGAAGGAGGTGCTGCGAGGCCGTGAAATTATTCACCTTCCTCTTTTGAGCACCTGAGAGGCATTTACATCTCAAATGATCTGGAAATATATACTGACAACAAACACAGCTTTTGTTAATAATAAGTGTGAGTGAGCACAGGAGGAAAATTGTGGCTTCCCTCCTTTCTCCATAAACTTTGCCTGTCCTACTCTAGCCATCACAGCTTGATCTTTGCTGATGTTTATTAAGTTTAAATATCAAATAAAATTATTTTACCTGCTTGGAAGAAAATGTCACGAATGTGATAACATATTCAGAGGAAAAGTCAAAACGGCCCTTAGAAAAAGAAAAGCATAAATTCCTAGCACTGAATTTATGCTACTTAGCATCACATTAAAAATATTCAAAATATAAATCAAAATTCAAGGGTATAACTTATATTCAATTCCAAATTTATGGCATTTTAAAATAGGATGATTTCCTCAAATGCGCAATAAATTTGGTTTTGTGGAATTGCACATGCCACCTTATCATGACAGTTGCTTTATCTACACAGTCCACTGAAGCCCAGTCACTTTATATAATCTGAATTCACAAATCAACTGTCGTCTTCACTTCACTGATTCATTGCTGATGGGCCTTTCAGAAGGTAAAAAATCCTTTCCAAGTTGACAAGAGTAATAAATGGAGAGGTGAGAGCTGCCTCTCCATCCTGCTGCTCTATTGTGCTGCCGATAGTGACACATGGCAGAATAAACCCATAAACCAACCTCATCTTTTGACCTCTGCAGAGTAAAGGGAAACAGAGGGGCGTTGAGGCTGATGACTGTATTTAAAGAGCAATAACGACTAGATAAACGTCTGAAATCTACCTAGCCCAACCAGGTTTCTGTCCTTAATGTGATGCAAAAATGTTGAAAACCCAGCTAGGAAACTTTTGGAATAACTTAGAGCACCACACAGCTGCACCAGTGCTAGAAGAGGTTTAACACAGTTATGCCCGAGTGTGGCCTTGAAAAAGGAATAATGAAAATCTGATTGGGCTTTTTCTAAAGGTTTCAGATTAAGCACAACCACCACACAAAATCAGCAGCTGAACCAGAGCAGGATGGTACTCAAAGAATAAGCAAAAGGTTTTTAATTGAGGACACTAGGACCAGGACTGCTCAGGAGAGAAAAGGACAGGTGAATTAAAAATAAATATGGTAATATTTATTTTATTACTGTATATTACTGTAGTAAGTATTACAGTTTTGTAGTGAGCTTTGAATTATCAGGGATGCTTCTTTTTATAAAAAATCAGTAGTGATTAAACATCACCTGCCTCATTATTTGCCTTCTCTGTGTAAGTTTTGTGCAGCAAAACCTGGGACCTGTGAACTCACCCTGTGTTGTGTGTCCCCAAGTATTGCCTCCTAACCTTCCCAGGATCTGGTCAAACACTATCATAAGAACCTGTGCAGACAGCATGTGTAACAAGAACGAAATGCAGAATAGCATTAATGCTTAATTTTTATATTCATCAAGTTGCTGAAGTGACCAATGCTCTCTATATTCATTGGACACAGCAGTGCTGGAAATCCAAAGCAAGGTTCCTCACTCCCAGAAGCTGTGGTATCATCTGTTCCACCCCGATTCTGCTTCATGATTTTGGGCATACATTTGGTTATACAAGAGCATTACAAACTCCTGTACCAGCTGAACTTGCCTGGGAATACAGACACACCTGGCTGAAAGTATTCTCTGGGAAAAAAACAAACCCACAACGAACCAGAACAAAGTCAAATACCTTGCTTGGCAGCACTGACTTCTGTTAGCACATTATTATAGGGTGATGCTCTAGCATCCTCACTGGGTCTGTCTCAAAGACATCACAAACACCACCACTTCCATCCTTATTTTGGTTAACGGTTTGTAGAAGCAGTGTTTGAAGTTGGATGAGGGTTCAGGTAGAGCTCAGGGTTGCAGTTACAAGCAATATTCAGGCTACAGCTCAAGTTAGGTAGTGCTGTATCTTCCTGAGCTCGGGACAGAGAACTAAGAAAAATAACCCAGATTAAGGGTATTTTCATCATCAAGCACTATTCTTCTTTCATGATTTGTTGCAACAACTTCACCCATCTCCACGTTGTCCCTGCCTTACCTCCCATGTGTAAGATGCCATAATTCACCTTTCCAGACAACTCCAGAAAGTTTGTAAGGGGAAGTTCTTTGTAAACAAAACAAAACAAAAGGGTGAAAGTTATTTTGCTGGGGTGTTTTTTTTGGTTTTTGTTCCCCCAAAGCACTTGTCTTTACAAAGGAATGTAAAGTCAGTTGTTCATGCTGCCTGATTGTCTCCTGCAGTTTAATTTGGCTTACTTTGAAAATCAGATGTACTGTTTCATAATTAAATTATTCAACAAAACCTTGACTATAAAGCATTCTGGTGAAGCCTATTGAAGAGTATGATTTGATAAAAGCACATTCTGCAGTTTTAGTTTACATTCCTATATGAGTGGGGACGTCATTATTTGATACTTTACACATTAGGGCTTCACAGGGGTTTTTTGTTTTCTTCCTTCCCCTTGCCTTTCTCCCCTCCTTTCCTTTCCCAAAGCTGATTTTGAATTATATAAATAAAGAATACCATGCTTAGATCATATCAATTCATTAACTGTTGGCAACATTCAGTTCTGATTTTAAGAAAAAAACCCCAAAACAACATGCAACAAAAATTAAATACAAAACACCATCCCCTCCAAAAAAAAAAACCAAACAACAAAACAACCAAAACAACCCAACCCTCAACAAACCTAACAGAAATGCATCATGAAAAAAGCACTATTTCAACAGTTGGCCCTTGTTCAAGCTGCATATTGGTCACATAATCTTTTAAAATGCATGATTCAGGCCTCAATTTAATTATGTAATAGCACAAATGGAATTACACTGCAGATGAAGTGCAGTATTTCAGCTCAAACACGTACTGGAGTTGTGTGACTGACCCAACCTTATTTCATTTGGTCATTGTATTAGAGGTCTTAATTTGAATGCAAGAACACATAGCAAAAAACAATTTCAATACAATGCTTCCTCCTCTTCATCTAAATTTTAACACTTGCTGGGCTGGGTTATGAAGGTAGTTTGTCAGGCAGCTTGCAAAGATGATGACAATTCAGTATTAGCAAGCATTTTCTTTGTGTTCTTTTATTTACCCTAAATCCTTGTGTACCTGCTTGCAAATACAGATACACCTTTTTCCCATGGGTGTATCTGTGTGTGCATGACCCTTCGATGGCATGCAGTTAATGTCTTGGGAGCAACAGGAAAAACAAGACTTTTCTCTTTCAACAAAGTGGAAATGCAAAATCCCCACACTTTATCCTCATTTCTTCTGCATTGCTCTCCTCCTTTGACCTGCACACCAAAAGGTACCTTTCTTAAGAAATAAGGGAGTATGTGGGGACCTCATACTGATCTTACACATTTTGGAGCTATTTCTGGCTCTGCATGGTCAGACAGATGTCCACCAAGTGTGCTCATTTCATGTTTTGAAGATTTTTTGTACAAACCACTACATATTGGCTAGATAAATAAATTTGTATCTGTATTTAAGAAAGGCTTGGGGAAACTGCAAATCAATCACTCCAGGTCTGGTATTATAGCAACTACATGGACAACCACGTTCTAAGTATCTAGAAACTAATGAAAAAAACTAATGAAACTAATCCAATCAGTACAGCTCAAGAGAGAGAATCTGGTGTTACAGCAGTTAAATCCATAAAAAATTCATCCCAGTGCTCAGTAGCAGTCAGAAAGAAGAAAACCAAGTAAAGGAATTACCAGCAAGTGAGAGAAAATTCAAGATTCGCTCACATTTTGAATGCTGTGTGTAATGCTGGTATCCAATAAAAAAATAAAACAAAACCACACAAGGGACCTGAAGAGTTTTGTTAGAGGGCTGTTAGCACTCTGGGGTAGGGAGTGGGGATGGGCACTGATCCACCTTCCACTCCTGTGGAAGAAGGAGGAGGAGGTTGTGAGAAGTCATGAGTCCAGCCAGGGACTTCCTCAGGCTGGGAAGTTCTAGAGGTACAGGAGGATGTAATACCCATCTGCTTCTGAACTGCTTATGGCCAGTGTTAGGAGACAAAAATACTAAGGTATATGGAACTTTATTTTGAACCAATAAGGCCACAATAATTTGTCTTTGTTGACTGACCTCCAGCTTCTTAGACGCAGGGGAGAAGAAGACAGAGGTACCCTGACATTAGCATAAGTTTTGGTAATCACTCCTGAAAATGCCATGCAAAACAGGTGCATGAAACAGGTCAGACTAAAATAATAGAAGGTTGGTACAGAGCTGGTGATCAGTTTAGCTTTATGGTTGTTCCCAGGGACATTCCCTGTATTGCTCAATTATTTCATTAACAACCAAAAGAATAGAGAGCATGCATGCAAACTTGAAGACAACTGCAAAATTACAGAGGAGCAATATATACACAAGGGAAAACTGTTCCCTTGTTGTTAAAGAAGCAGTGCTAGAAAAAACCAACAAACTAGGCAAAGTTTAAACTAGAGCACTGCATGTAGAAGCACAGAAATGGCTTCCAGCACTTGGCCCATTATTTCTGAGGCTTCAGCTGAAATATTGCAAGACCTTATGTAGAAAAAATGAAAAACAAAGTAACCAACCAAGTGCCAGTATAATATGTAGATGGGTCCCCACCTAACCATAGTCCAGGCAACAGCAGCACATGAAACCATACGCTTCACTGGAGGGCCTGCGGGCACAGCCAGAGGTTTTCCTAATTGGAAATCAGTTTTATACTTGATATTTTCTTGGGACATAGCTTCAGTCATTTTAGCAACTGCCTTAAATTGTTTTGCAAGCTATGAACAAGTAGGGAAAATTACTGTGCTCTATTTATAGAGAAAAACACTGCAGCAGTACCACAGCTCTGGGTCACCCCAGAAAGCACTTACAGCAATCGTAGCTGAACGCAATTATAAAAAAACCCCAACACATAGTTTTATAAAGCTTTTATGATTTGCATGCACAGAGCAGCTTGCAAAAGTATTCCTTACCACATGAAGGTGCAAGACAAAGCAGCACAGGAGTTCCTTAGATGACAAGCATGATCCTGCACTATCTAAAGGAAGTTACCTCTGACAGCGATAGTGAAGCGCGGCTCTCGACGCTGTGCCCAGCGGCACCGAGTGCTCGTCTGTCACTCACGTTCTGGAGAGATGGTCTCAGACTCAAGCAGCTGAAAAAGATCAAGTAAAGAGTCCAGGGTCAGAGGGGAAAGAGCAAGGTTTGCCTTTTTTAGCCAACCAAAACAAAGCAGAGTGGATAAAGGTTGGAAATGCCAGTGGGAAGGGAGGGGTGAGCAGAAATGAGTCTCAGGAGGAAGAAGAACCACTTGGCTGAAAGCACCAAGTAGAAATCAGCTATAAGAAATGCCAGGAAACTGGATATTAGAAATAGATCATTAAACAGCAAAGCAGAGAGATCCCAAAGCAGTTGCCAGTGAAGGGGGGTTGAGGAACGAGAAACCAGCCTGAGGTTCAAGTGGAACTGGACAAACAGAGGAGAGGATTACATCAAGTTATGGGTTTCAGTCAGTCTTCTTGTCCTGGACTTTGAGGACAACTTTTACTCTTGGCTCTTGCCCATGGTTCTAGGAACATCTCTTCTCTTTTCTGTGAACTTCCTTTTAATATAATTATGTTACTTTTATATGTATTGTATTTCAGAATTGGCTCTAGGATCTAAAAGTGTTGCTTTTTTAAAAAAATGGTGCATTTTTTTGTTTTTCACAATGAAAGTTCACAGGACTGTGCACTTCTCCTCCCCTCCTGTTAACCAGTTTGACACTTCCCACGTCCATGGTTCCAACAAGTATAGTCTCATCACAGCATCCAGGTTCCTAATTTCCTCATCAATAGACTTAACACAAAGTACATGAGAAGTTCCATATAATTACCCATTGATGTAAATGTTCAGTCACAGGGAAGTGAAACCTGGGCACCCTGTCCCAACTGATGCTTTACACCATTTGCTAAAGTGCCACAGCAGCAATCTCATCCAAAAAAAAATGATCCCCAAAACTGTAAATGCAAACAACTTATTACTGTTCAGGAACATCAGTATAATCAAGTTCTCTTTGATTATATGGATCCTGTAATCATAGCCCTCTGAGAATTTTTTGGCTACTTTCAAAAATATCTGAAATTTACTCTGTAAAATTAATGCACAAGATCTGAAAATTCTACCTTAGCAAATACAAAAGGCCATTTGATTAGCTACAAATAAAAACCCCTTGAGCTAAAATGAATAAGGTTTAAGCTACTTCAAATTATTTTCCCGCCTGATAAAGCCATTATCACATTTAGAGCGTTTACAATGCAGAACTACATTCCTTTGATCATCTTATAAAATTAATTGATCTTGCTTATCTATTGTACTATTTTAAATCATTTTAATTGAGGACATTAGGAGAAGTAATGGTAACAACCAGTGCATTTATTAGCTACTGACGTTCAAGGCAGCAATGTCATTTTCATAATCTGAATTTCTCTATAACAAAATTCCATTCTTAATGGAATTTACATATAGATCACCCCCAGCCACAAATAATTTACTATTACTTTAAGTCCTAAAGGACAAGCAGGAAAACTGTGAAAAATCACTCCAGCCATACTTAATTTTAATTATTCTTTTAAATCAGATAGAGACCCCGAAGTTAAATTCTCATAATTAAATAGAAATTAAAAGTTTCTAAAAGCCTTATTTTCAACTCCGATTTTAAATGCAAATGAACACATAAGAAAAATTCCCCATGAAAAACTGAGTAATGTTTATCTACAATGTTTTTGTTCCACAGCCACAAAACTCCTCCATCACCTTGAGTCCCATGGAAGTCCTCATTTAGTTAAATACTGCAAAAAGCTGGGTGCCAGGGTCCACTCTTTATCCGGGCTGCCCTTGCCAGTGTCTGCAGAGCTGTCTGGCTCGTGTTGAAAGAGTCCTAATGTTTCTGTGATAGACTATGAGTTTGTAGGGCCCACCATGCCACAGAGCAACTGTGCCCATTTGAAAAAGAAAGTGCCTTCCCTAATAAAGGAACATTCCATCATCACCCAGCTGGTTGAAATGTTTGTAGATACAAAGTGAATTGTGCCTAGGCTAAATATGTCCTTGAAAATGAGCTTCATCTCCAGCCTTAAGTCATCTGCCTGACCCACTGAGTTCTAAAATTAAAGAATAAACACTTCTTTAATCAAGAATACACCCACTTTAATCAAGTGTTCAGCAGCACAAACATAAATGCAGATCTGCTGCACAAACACACACGCACAAAGACTGGGCCAGCATGTCACTGCCTGAAACAGGTTCAATTCTCCTCACCCCAAAGCTGTTGCACTACTCCAGGCAAGTCACTTAGGTCTTGTCTGTGCTGACAATTGCTATCAACCCCTTCCAGAACCACCAGCTTTCTCTGCCATCACCTCTTTATGTCAACCACTGAAGGCTATCTGCTTCAACCCCAAAGTGCCTCTTGATAGCCAGGAAGAAGACATGCTGCCTTCTTTCTCTTTGCTTTCTGCCTTGTCAGGTCAGTAATTTCTTGTTCCCAGTTCCCTGACCTTCTGCAGCTCCATCTCCTTTCTCTTCTGCCTGAAAGAAACAATTCTATAAGGGTCTTCCCTTATGGAATTATTATTATTCCCTTATAACAGGCAATTGCTTGGACAACTGAGACAAACCAGTAGCACAGCATGAGTGTCTTTGACATAGGCTACAAAATATTACAATGCATGAGGAAGACAAATGTGACCTGTGACTGTGGTGATGGAGGAGACTTGAAGGAAGCAGCTGCTTATGATGCTGATGGTTAAAAAAAAAAAAAAAACACAAAGAGGAAGGCTGAAAAGGCAGGTCAGCTAACACCAAGATGACAATCTGCAATTAGGCTGGAACAAGCAGTCCTTATTCATGCTACTAACTAGTCTACACCAGAGGAAACAGCTCAGGAATGGTTCAAAAGCAGGCTCAGAAGAAATAACTTAGGAGTCTGGTTACAAGCTGAAGAGATGGGCACACAAGCAACAGCACTATGATATTCACCCCTTTTGTCCTTGGCCTAGACTACAGACAGTAAATGCTGTGCTCTCCCCTTTGGGATTCTTATCAAAGCAAGGGGAAGAAAAAAAAAAAAAAAAAAAAAAAAAACTTTACTTGTTCTGATGACTAGACTTTTCTGTTTCTCTTTACACAGTTTGTAGTGAGTACAAAGCATTGGTATTCCCCTTTGAATAATGGAAAAATGACAGTTAAAAGTAAACACTTGCATTTAAATGTACACAAGATGAGGACACCACCTTATTTTTGCTGCAACAGCAAGTCTCTCCTAACATTAAACTATTGACTCTGGAAACGAAACTTCTTAACCATTCACTAAACTTTGCACATTTGTCAAATGAAAGTTTTATATTCTTCTTGGGTTTTGTATTTTTCAGAATCTTATTTTCTGGTTAAGCTTCATCCCCAGAGAAACTCCTAAAGCAACAGATACCCAAATTTAAATTCATCACACCACTTTAAAACCCATCACCCGAGCACCAGTTTCATCGCACCCAAATACTTTCAAGGAAAGGAGATGTTTGGTTTCAGTCCTACTCCAAGGACATTTTTAATTCCCATGGAATTGGCAGGAGAGGTAAAAATGAGTAAGCAGAGTTGGAGGGCAAAAGAACAAGTAATAATATAAACTCATTATCTGGATACGTTTTGAGGAGCTAAACAGATTGTTAAGGAGGTAAAGGCAATTCTTAATGTAGGGACCAGAACCAAAGATAAAATTAAACTCACCAGAATTGAGCAGCTGAGCTCTTAGGCTGTGATTTTTTTCTCTTTTGCCAGTATCCTCTGGTGCACCTTTCTGTCACATTTACAAGCCCAGACCTGTGTCCTCCTCTACAACTGTGGTGCATCTGGCACTCTGTGCTCTGCTTCTACTACCAAAGAGCCCATTAATAACAACAGCATGAGCTTCCAGGCTGTCAGAACTACTTTCATTCCAGATTTTTCTCTTCCTTTAACCAAAACCAGCCCAAAACAATGCAGCTATGTCTCCCTCTAGTTTATGGTGGGCATCGTTTGAAAGGCATAGACATGGTGAGCATCTTATTACTACCATCCAAGGCAGGAGAACTCTGTGTTCACAGTTTCCCAGATCTTGTGAGTAAGAATATATTCCTAACACAGAGACTGGTAAAAAAAAAATATTGTACTCATTCAGTTGGGGAAACCTATCCCATTGTAAACCACTGTAAAAATAGAGTCAAGATCAACTACCTCTGTTTTATTCAGGGCTGAGTTAGGTGAAGCCAATCACAGGTGTGAAGTTGAACACCAACCATTTGGGATATGGTGCTATAACCACCTTTCCTCTGTCCCCTCAGTGATGATGGCTTTGGGATGGCCAGGCTCTCCCTGCTCCAGCACCTGATTGCCCACCTAAGCACTCAGATGAATTATCCTCTGTCTTGCAATATGACAGCCAATGCCCTCCACTTCAATGCCCTGCTCAAACACACAACAACTTCCCATATTTAAAGGTATGTTCTTAAAGACCTCTGAAATCTGAAGGCATCTTTTATTCAATGTAAATAACCTATTAATCTAATTAGGTGTATCACCAACAGTTTAACTTCTTTCACTTTGATTCTTATAGGAGACAAGACACAAAACTGTGTGTCCCAGAATGTAAGTCATGAGTCAATCTGACCATGAGACATGAATTTTATATGATTCTAAGTAACATAAGAGGGAGGGTTTATAAGACTTTTATGAGCAACCCATGACAGAATGCTAGAGCTTGCATACAGAAGAGTGACAGGTGATTAAATCAAAGCCATAATCTCTGGATTCTCTGGAATCTGAAAAAAAGTTGAGCAACCTGGTCTATAGCAGAAAGTTTTACAATGAAACAACTTATTCTGATGCCTTCAGTTTTTGACTATCATGCCACAAACATCTCATCTGAACATTTAGTCACGATTTTCAATGATGCCAATTTACCAGCAGGCTTCTCAACAGTATCTGGGGGAAAAAACCCTACAATAAATAGTCAGTTAGGGCATCTCTGATCCCTACCAGTCCTGGATTTATGGTATGACATTCATTCACATGCAGTGAAATCTGTACCACAGTCCTGGCAAACTGCTGGGGAGGAATGGACCCCAGGCTAATAACAGTCAGGGCACACCTCCAGCAGAATGTGTCTTAACACAGCCCCAACGTTTCAGGTTTCCAATGAAACAATAACAAGATGTAAAGCAGTTAGGTATTAACACAGAGTTCCTCTGACATGGCTTGACCAAGGAGTGTGCTATCAACTGAAAGAAGTGAATGCAAAAGGGGGCAAAAAGGCAGCATCCTTTCAGAAAACAATTTTATGGCTTGCCGGGTTGGATGCTAAGCTGGAGCTCAGGAACAGCAATGGCAGCACCAACAGATGCTTTAGTCCTTATTTATAGACTTAAATCTGCAATAAGCAGCTTTGTAACATATATCAAACATCCCATTTGCAAAGTATTTAATAGATAATAATTTCATCAAATTTATGAGCCATAGCTCCATTTTGAATTTTATTTCTTTGCTTATAAAAAAATCTACACGGGTGTCAGTTCCAAGCCAGTAACTTAGATTTAATCTCAGTTTATCTATCAAACAGTTAGCTTCAACGTAGGTCAGACTAGGCCTCCATGGTGGAGTATCTAACTTGTAGTCTAAATCACTATTGCTGAACATCAGGCAATGTGGGTGACAATGCAGGATACTCACTGCCATGACAACACAGTATTTACACCATGTGGCAAGTCAAAGAGTTGCAGCAGTCTGTATGGACCCTTCTGACCCAGGAGGAAAAGGATTTGAGATGCTGGAGTGCAAGCCAGGAGGGCAAGAAACACACCTGCCACCCACAGACCCCTCCATGGACTGGGGAAACTTCCACCTCTTTGCAATGTAGGGATGGTCCCCGGGGGTCTCTGGACAGCTCAGGGAGCTCCAAGGCTTTGCTTGTGTCTCAGGAACAGTTTGAGTCACAGCCCTCAGTAGAACCTATATTTGCCAGAGCTTCCTTCATCAGATCTGACATCCCTGGAGTGTCAGCAGAGGCACCAGGGCTCATGACAGAAGCCAGTGGCATAAGGTAACACCAGGGAGCAGAGCAGATCTTGTGTCCAGGTGCTGGTGACACTCCCTGGAGCAAACCAGGTCCCAGCTATATCACTCAGTAGCACAGAGCTTCCAGGCAGACTCATAGCACTCCACTGAATTTGTTACTCTGCCCATACACACTAGTGAGGAAGAAGAAGAATACAACACAAAACAACTGCAGTAAAGGTTAAAAATATTTCAGCCCTAAGGGGAGGAGTATCAAAACCCAAAAGCAGAGATGGCCAGAGCTGAGCAGCAAAGGCCAGACCCAGCACAAAGGGAGAAGGTGCAGCACCCACCCTGCTCCTCCCCTGCCTTAGCACCCACCTCCTCCTGGCCTCAGGGCATCAAACCATGTAAATCCCCTCTGAAAAGTACCTGCACTAGAGCACAGCTCCTGTCTTTTCCCTTCCCTGATCATCTGGGATGGGATGAATGCGGAATGGATGACACATAACTGGAAAGCAATCACCTGCTGAAGGAGCAGCACTGACTGACTCAAGGAGCAACATCCCAGCAGGGAAAGCACATGGTGAAGTTATGGAAATAAAAGGGATCCAAGGAGAGGCCTCCCATGTGCTCATACAGGAAAGTCACTGGTGGGGCAAATATGTTCATCTTCAACTAAGACAGGAAGGGGGAAGAAAATGCATGGCAGTACAGTTCAAATGGAGACTCATACATATATGCCTCTCCCTCCAATGTAACCGTGGTGTTTCTACAGTCACAACTGCAATTTTGGTAATAACATAAGACTAAGAATCATGAATTAGATGTAAATTGCTTGTGTATAATTTACTAATACCTAGGGCTAGATATTATTCTCTGCATTAATAGCTTCCTGCTGAACATTCAGATGGTTGCATCGTATCTCAGCATCCTCTCTTGTCCTCCATGACCCCACAAGTGAAGACACACATTGTAAAAGAACAATAATCACTGATGATAAAGGGGGGAAGATCCTTGTTTTACTGCCAAGCTTGTATTTGCCATAGGAAATTTAAAAAAATAAATTAAAATAGAATCTAAATTGTTTTCCTCAGAAAACTAGTAAAGCAATGCAATTGCTGCCTGGCTATGATTAAGGCTGCTTTGTAAAGAGATTGTTGTTCATTTTGTGAGTCAGACACCGTAATATTACAGGATCTGAGTCTGTTAGTCTGAAAATACTTAGCAATCCTACAAGTTAAATGTGATACGTATAAATAGAACTTTCTAATTAACATTTCTCTTTAGTCTGTCACTTAATTTGCCTTTTTTTTTTTAGAGGGTAGCAAGCACAATGACAGCATGGTATCGTTCTTAAAATAAACCTGCCAAGACAAAAGCATACATCTTGGGTTTATTTTTAACAAAAAGAACAGACGTGGAATCTCTTCCTGGGGTTTGCTTTTGTTCTGTCTGTAGGCTGTTCTGATAGTAAGTTGATTGTTTCAGTAAAAAGCAGTAAGTAGAAAATATTTTTCCTGAAGAGATATTCAGTACTTTCACCTTCCCTCTAGACCTCAGATACCTGGAAGACAACTTAAGGGTCATCTGTGTTATTTGACAAGTGTTACATCTAGTATGACAGGCAAAGATATAACCTTAACACTCATTCTATGGTGCTACTTTGAACCTAACTCTGGTGGCAAAATGTAATTTCTTCTATTTTAATACAAAACGTCATAGCTTAAGTGCTGAAACTCAGATTTCCAGGCAAAAGATAATATCAAAGTGACCATTTATGATGCCTCAAACCATAACCTGCACATAAGGCACAAAGACTCATTCCACACAAGAAACACATACATAAAACACTGCAGTCAGTTATGGATGCCCTTTAGCCCAGATGTCTAAAACTATTCCAGTGAAATACAACAACCTGAAAACAGGGTTTAGACACTTTACTGAATGACTATATATGAAACTAAAATTAGATAGCTCCATGGATGCTCCTCAGTGGCTGCAGAAGCACCTCAGCTCCACACCACCTTTGAAAGGGAAGAAACACGTATTCTTCAGCTTTCCTTGCCTAAGTAGATGACAGCTAATTTCTTCTCGTGACCCTTCACTTAGGTACTTTCTAGACACAGAATATTACTTGAAAAACCACATGGCCTAGGACCTTCCCCATTCACATGCCTCATCCCCCCCCAGCCCACACACAAGAAAAAATCCTTTTGATGACTGGCCTGAAACAAATGTATCTAAGCCTGAGGAACTGAGCTGTCTCCTTGAGTAAATCTGGCAATAATGACTTTAGAAATAGGTAGCCTCTCACGCTCTTTCTAATAGACCTGAGTGTCTAAACCATTTTTGCACGTTGCAGAGCTTTGTTGGAGTAAGGATGGGGACAACTGAGGACAACCAGGACAGAGGGAAAAAGGTGCCCCACAGCCTGTGCCTGCCTACATAGCTGAATTACAGTAAGCCACAATCTTGCCTTTAAGCTAATTAATTAACTGCTTTCAGCCACAGTTGTTTCTTCACAGCTTTCTCAGTCTGGTAGTGATAAACACAGAGTCATGATGTTGATAGCTCAGACTTCCCAAGCTGGTGTTACATTCAGGGTGGCAGTCATATTTATAGACTTGGCAAGGTCCCAGCTCACCCTGCACTGGTGTATCACCACTGAATTCAGGGCAACTCTGCAGATTTGCATCAGAGAGGTCCAGTGACCTCCTCTGCCTATCAACTCATCTCTGAGTGTTAAACCTAAAAGCAGTATTTATGCATTCACAGAAGTACATACTCACCAAACAGGCTAGAGAGAGGTATTACACTCAAAATCACCTCGCCTGCAATTATCACAGCTAATTTTTAACTCTGTTTTAGTTTAATTACAGTGAAGTTCTTAACTGGGCTCCATCCAGCTGATTGATAATGTTCTTGACTACTTGTCTCCTCTCCACACAGCTGCCAGACAGAGAGATCTGGATTAGTTTACACCACATGATGAGATCTTACAGCCAAAATATGAATGAATATTGCACAGTTCGGCTTGATTTCCTTTGATAAACTTTATGTGCAGAAAAACCTCAACCCTCTTGCTAATCCATTCTTTTTATTTGCCTTTCTCATCTTGCCAGGCATTGCTATGCACTTAGGTGTTTCATTTAAAACGGATTAATAATTATATTAAGAGGCAATAACCAAACACATAAACAGTGTCAGGTCTCTTCTTGCATTAATGTGACACTGTTTGGTTATGTTAAGTCACTGTATGTGAGCTCCTTTTCAGTGCATTTAGAGGGCTGCTACTTCTGAATTCCTCAGGATTCCTGCTACTAAAGAAAGATGACTAAATGTTGTTCATTTGATCCATCTGTGACAGAGCTCAGGGAGAAGGAAAGGGAAAACCATTAGTAGAATATGTTTCTAGCATTTACACTATTCTAAAATATTTTTTCTCCAGCACCCCCTCCCTTCAAAAAAACCCCAAACACATCCTTAATTTCCTCACTTCTAAAAACTTAGTCAGCAATGCCCAAGACATGATGAAAAATTCTTTTCAGCCTAAGCCACAACCAGTTGTTAGTCCTCAGAATAAACACCAGATTGAGACCTCTTGCCCCAGCTCAGGAGGAACAGGACAGGGAGAGGACAGTGCAGGGCCACTTGAGACTTGTGCTTCTGCTGCAATTCTGGAAGCAACTGGGAGAGTTTCACAGGGCCTAAAGCGTTAACAGCTCCTGCAGCTTGAGACAAGTATGTGTGAGTTGTAACATGCTTGAAAGAAATTAAAAGTTAGCTTCCCAGCTGCAGCAGTGTATTACAGAAGCCTATGGACAAGGCTGGAGACCCTTGAGCTCTGACAGGAGCTTCCTAATTCGTGGATGAAGGAGCAAGTGAGAGGGAAGTCTGGCACTTGACAGGACAGAGCCCCAGTGAACAATCCTGAATTCCCCCTGTGGTGGCAGAGGTATGGCCACAGCCCTCAGGGTCACCCCAGGGAGCAGAGCAGTTGGGATGGCGAGCATTCCAAGGCTGGAGAAGTGCCAGAGGAGTGGGCAACCAAGGGCAGGAAGGCTTTGCCTGGTGGCATGGTGTGGGTGAACACCCAGTAGAACAAGACTCCCAGGCTGATCTTCCCAAATCATCCACCACATCATTACAAGAAATACTTGGAGGTGGTGCTCGGGCTCTTCCCAAACACTGCCAAAGTAATTTCATTCTCTTCACTAACATGTGTAGGGATTAATTACTAATGTAAAATACCAAATGCCTGAAGAAATGCAATGGGTTTCAGTTTAGCACCTGGTGAAAACAAGCTGGAGCTGCAATAACTTGCTCTACTCTGCAATCTGATGCATTGATCCCTCCCAGACTGTTGTGTTTCACTGGATGTAACAAAGCAAACTGTAAGCAAAATTATCATTGCAAAATCTTTCCAGTGCTCAGAGAAAAAGAAGAGGAAAGCAGCCAGCATCACTTTTCCCACACAGTTCTGTTGTAGGACAGCCTTTCTTGGGAATAATTCTCACAAAACCAAATTTTCAGGAGTAGAAATATGATGTAAAAAAAAAAAATTACATTCATGGATATTTCTTCTGTAAGTTTTATTAAGACAGAAAAGCTGGCAAAAAGTTCCTACATTTTGTCACTTAAAACAAAAGTTACAGAACACTGAAGTACTTACAAGCAAAACAGATTAAGCATCTGCCTGTAATCCATTAAGTATATGAGTAATCAAACCAGTTGCATAAAAAGTGTCTAAGTTGTGTAAAATCATAGAGACTAAAGGTAATGCTGGAATGGAAGCATAAAACCTTTTTAATTTTATCAGGTTAGCACGTAATTGTTTGCATTAAAGGATGTGCTAGCCTATCCATTAGCACAACTGCTTGCAGAACACATGAAATGAGCAAATCACAACAATTATCTGGAAATAATGATGAGCCTAAACATTTCTTTACATTCTCTAAATAAACAGCAACTGAAGCTTGGTACTTGCCAATGATACAAGCAGAATGTGGCCTTCCCTGGGATGAAAAGGAGTAACTATACCCAAGAAAGCTGCTGAGAAGCAGAGCCTCTCCATTAATAACAAATAGACAACGTGGAGCTTTAATTTCACTGCTGCTGAAGCCTGCATGAAGAGCCTGGACCACAGCCAGGATACAATAATCACAATGTCTGCAAATCAAGGAAATAAGCCATCAAGAAGCTCAAGTCCTTCCATATTATCTAATTATCAAAGAGCATCAATCCCTCTCACTGTCTGAAAAAAAAACTTGGGAAAAAGATTTGGTCACGAGCAGCAGTGATCAGAGCAGGATCCCCAAAAGCAACAAACCACCTTCTCCTCCTCCCCACCATTTCCAGACTCCAAGGCTTGGTGTTACTGTGCTTATTCTTGCATCTACTGCACTAACAAAGGTGTCTTATGTGTAAAAGGAGGATCTACAAGGGTTGGCTAGTTCCTTTAGTTGCTGCTCTATTTGGGAGCAGAGAATGTCCTGATACAGTTTTTTCTTTGCTACAGCTGCTTACAGTTTGCACTTTGCATGCTGCTTCACTATCTGATGGGAGATGAGCAGGTGTGTACTGAGCTCTCTTCCAATTTACATTTTGTATTTTAAAACAGACCATAACTTGCCATGGGCGCTTGGTTCTAGGACAGAATGCCAAATACAGAACAGGCAGGTTTGCTTCTTAATTGCCTAAGTAAATAAAACTTTCTTATGAAATATGTTACTATATAAAACATTGACGAAATACCACAGGGTATTTCTACATTTTCCAGTCCCCACCCTCACAAAAATGATAGCTTCTGGATTTCCCACAATTCCTTAATGACCACAATAATTCTTCCTTTTGGTCAGTTAAAAGCATTGCTGTGATCAACGACAGTTCCTCCAGGATGTCCACCCAGCATCTATTATTATTTTATTTGGGAGAAGCAAAGACATTCAGAAACACAGTTTTGGGATGTTGCCACCCAGGCTGCAACAAGGCAATCCAGTGATTCATTGTCCTGGGCATTCAGAAAGTTTGTTACTGCAACAGGGAAATGCATATCCACACTGTGCATCACCAATGCACAAGGGACAACACCCTTCAGTTCCACAGCATGATGCTGCTGCTACATTCTTGTATTGATTAGAAATAAAGGTCTGGTGTGGATCTTATCTCAAACCCACATACTTGGGAATATTAATGAAGGCTCTGAAGGCAACAACATTTGCTCGCCCTGAAAAGCATGCCTTGGTACAGTCCTGTTTCCTGCAACTAGTACATTTTAGGAGTCGAGGCACTATTTAACTATATATATTAACATTTCCTTGACTATCCCCACCTTGACCTTTCTCATTAAGAAAAGCTCCATGGAATCTAAATTATGCCAATCAATATTTATAGCACTGATTTCTTCAGGCTCACCTGTTGACCTACATCCAAACTTCCACGGGGCTTGGAAGGCAGCAGCAAGCATTCCTCATCCTACTCTGTGCCCAGCACAGGTGTCTCAGAGCACAGTATCCAACTTCCAGCAGAAATCCACAGATGTTCTGTGGGTAAAATTAGCATAGCTCAACGAGCAGTGCCATTTTATATTAGCCTAAGATACTGGCTTTGGATGACACAAGGAGATTCTGCAGCATTTTTCTTATACATTTCAAAAGCAGTAATCTCTGTCATTGCAAATTAATCTAAGCACACAACAGTTTATCCCTGTTTATTTCAATCTTTTTTTTTTTTCCCCTGTTCAAAAATTATTTTTGTCTCTCTAGTCATAAAGTTTTCACACCTGTGCTCTTGTTTCTGTCTTGCCCACACTGATGTCTCCTTGCATTTTAGTTTTGCATTCCACAGAGTACTTCAACAAACAAATCGATTAACAATATCTAATTATGTTGGTGTTACATAGTGAGTTACAAACAGGATTCATCTCTCCTGGGTTAGTAATCTCAAAGTTAAGCATCTAACCTTACTGCTCCCTCAAACAGCCTTCTCAACAGAGACAACCACCTGCAAAGTTGAACCATACTGTGTCTTCTGCACTTGAACTGGGCAGGGTTTGTCTTCCTATTGATAGCACTAAAGAAAGCCTTGGATCATTGCTTGGATGCTCAATTTAAGGTACTTAATACTAGGCAAGGTAAATACTATTATTCTCATCTAATTCCTATTTTATGAATGTTTTTCTTTGTAGCTATACTGAAAAGTTGTTTATTCCTGCACACAGAAGAAATGTTATTAGTTTACTGAATGTCCTTGAGCAGGGTCAAGTTGGAAAATTAAGTTTCTGTTGTGCTTCATATTCTCACACATCCTCTTATTAAGAAATAGTCAAGTACCCATTATGTGATGTGACAGTATTGTACTACCTGGGAGTAGGAATAAATTATGAAAGACACCAGTAGTTAATTCAACTATAATATCTAAATGTTGAAACTAGGATAAATTTAGCAAAAGCGATTTTTGTGGACAAACATCTATCAAAACATTTTTCAGTAGAAATAAGCCAGTGATATAAATAAACTTTTGATCTTTTTCAGGCTTTCATGTTTTTTTCCTAGTATACCCAAATAATATAGAACAGCTTTTAAAACTCATTCTGTATTTTGCAGTTTGAAATAGCACCATTTTGAGGAAGGGTTTCCTATTTAAAAAACCCCTAAAAATTCATAATATTTACGAGTAAGACATTTGTTTTTTAAAGAGGCCATTTGGAATCCCTAATTCCACTGTTCCTCTGCACAACTGTTATTTCTGTCATAAATGTGTCGTGGGTTTTATTAACCCAGAGAAATGTGTGACATTTTTACCAGCTGTATAGGATACTGAGAATGAGTGATGCTCAACTGAAAAAAAAAAATTATACCTATTGAGTGGTCAAAAAAAGTTAATAGCTATTAATAAAATAATCCTCACCACATATGGTGATGTCAACCAGCACTATCATTTTATCCATACGAGAGGAATTTAGGAAGGCAGAGCTGCACAGTGATACACAAGCTAGTCATCATCCCACAGCCCATTATTATCAGAGCTCAAGAACATCTTTGATCCCTACCCTCAGTTTCAGAGCACCCAGATCACCCTTTTGCAGAGCATTTAAATCTGGTGTATATCAACATATACACAGAATAAGTGGTTGAGCTGCAGTAGGTCCTACTGTAACAATTACATTATCAATTACAAGAAAAAATAAATCCTTTAGAGAAAACCAGCTACTTCACACACTCACGTAGCCTTTTTCCATGTTTTTCATCAGAACTTGGAGCACGTAGATGCATAACGAGCACCCACGTCTGTCAAAGGGATTGGAAGCACTTATGAGGAGATGTCATGGTCTGTTGCATCCGTGATGTAAAATGAAGAAGTTGAGATAGGTCTCTGACCTAATGGACTTGACAAGAAGAAAACCTGAGCAGCGAGGGCATCTGGACAGACACAAGAGCCCCACAACATTTCCCTGCCCAGTCCTGGGTAAGAGCTGAGGACTGGCCAACTCCATTGTAAAGGGCTCCAGAGTCTCCACCAGTAAAACTTCTCCCTCTCTTTCCTGCACCACTTGCTGAAACACTGCCAGCATGTGTAAAGCTGAAGTCACCCACTGAGAGTTGGTGTTTGAAAATACAGGCGCAAATGGCCAGATCTAGGGCAAACCCCTGTCTGGGAAGTGTGAGAAATCTAACAAAAAATAGCTGCAAAATTTGAGTTAAAAAACCACTGTCCTAGTGGTACATACAAGTTCTTCAGTTGCATAAGCAATGTGTCTAATAATGGATCCAGAAACTGATGTCTCAGAAACATGTCTTATCATTTCTATGGTAAAATACAGCCTTGCATGCAGATCAGCACTTTCCTACTGCTGAATGAATAACAAAATCTGTGAAATGTGTTAATACTGTATTAAGAGAATAATAAAATACATGTTTGCACTGTAAATGTGGATATTAAGAGATGAAAACAGAATTATTTTATTTCAGAAATATACAAAACCCACCTGAAGTTAAGACATCTAATTGTACTAAGAATTTTATGTTGAGTAGCTATAAAAAGAAAAAAAAAGGAAAAAGGAAAAACAAAGGTCACTCCTATAGCAAAAAGAGGGAAAAATCTACAATATTCCTTTTATTGTAACTAAATTGGCCACAACTTTGAGCAGCTTTTTATGTTGCTTTATAAATACAAAGCCTATATTTTAATAGAACTATGCTTGGTAAATTCCAGGATGTTAAATGCTTCTAATCCTATTCTACATTATGACTGGTTCAAGAAATGACCTCTAGCTAGATCTGGCCTTGTTCTATCATGCAACTAGATTTTTCTTACAGAAAATAAATTAAAAAGGTGTGACCTTGCTGAGGGCTTGCAGAGAAAATGAGGTACATCTTGTCACAAGCAGAAGAGCCTATTTGAAACATGGTTTGTTCAATTTGAAAGGCTGCTGCTTTCCTCAGATCAGAAGTTAAGATAAAGGCAGTTGGATGAAAGAGGAGAAACATTTCCAAGAGATGAAATTAAAGAGCTACACTGGAAACCCATTCAGTGACACAGTGGCTTTTTGTGTGAGCCTTTATCTGAGCCTCATCAGCCACACCTTGTCCCTGTGCAGGAGCAGGCTCTTCACTGGGGGCACAAAGCCTGGCGTGTAAGGAGAGGGTGAAGGCTGCTCACCCATGAGAATCAGAGGACACTCGTGGCACCCCCTCCTGACGTGGCAGGAATGAAATAACCCACCCAGATTCTATGCATTGTGCTCAGGAGAAAAATCAAAGCTCTGTGTTTGCCATCCCCATCGAGGTGGCCCCAGCCGGCAGGTTCCCAAGCAAGTGATGCAAGTCTGCACTGAAATTCTGTGTTTTAAGCAGGTTGCAGAGTGGCCCCACACCCAGAAGGAAGGATTTAAAACCTGTCACACCTATACAACTAAGAGGTCACGCTCAATTAATTTTTAATTTGACATCCCAAAATCACGCAGCAATTTGTATGGCACTACCTCCCCAGATGAGCTTCTGTTTGCATCCAAATCAAAACAGGTTTATTTCATAATTTCCCTTCTAAGTCTCTTTAATAATTTCCTTTCTCTTACCCACAGAAATCAGCAGGTGGTAGGGCTGTGGTGCAGCCATCTCTGTAAACATCTCTCTAAGCCCAGCAGGAACTCAGTCTGGTTGCTCCTCATCTTAAAGCTCTGCACCACGGTCCAGCAGCATGGGCAACCAGTACCCAGACCTACTGCTCCTCCAGCTGCAAACCTGCAGCATCTGGACCCCCATGACCAGCCCCTTCCTACCTCTCTAACAGAGTCCTAAAGCCTTTCACCACTCCTCTCCACTCTCCTAAGGCAGAGGAGCACCCAGGAGCCAGGAGCAGCAGCTGCACAAGGCTGTCCCCAGCCCTGCTGACCTTCCAGAGAGCCAGGGCTGGGGGTCCTGTCACCTGGCTCAGGCTCCGTGGGCTTCCTGCAACTCCAAGAGTTGTTTCTTGCAGTTCTTGCTGTGTTTTTAATCCAAACATGAGTGTTTTCTCACTGTAAGCTTTAGGTATCATAAAAGCAAAATCTCAGGCTGTAAAAGATTGCCTTACACAGCAGCTATTCAAATAGCAGCCAAGCATGTGCTGTGCTGATTCTTATGACCAAATAGAGTTCAGTTTCACTTGCTCATAACAAAACCTGACTGGGAACAAAGCTTTTGGTGAAGTGACAAGTGGAATTCCAAACAAGAGAAATATTTCCTCCAGAGGCTAAACCTACTGCAAAATATTAATCTCTTCTTCTACACACATCTTCACATGTCTTTGGTGAAGCACCTGTCTGGAATTGTTAATAACAAATATTTTTCAGGGTATACACTTCAAAGACAGTACTGCAACGTCAAGGAGCGTAAAACTTTTGAAGTAATTTTAGTTAAATACTTCTGTGACAACTGTCTGAATCAATTTGTCTTAGCTGACTATATTCTGATATAATAAAAACCTGAGACCTGGCTATCAGCCAAAAAGATAAAAATTTGAGTCAAGTCCTAACTAATGAGTTGTAGAAATCAAACACAAAAAGATAAATTATAATGTTGTAGATTTGGGGGGGAACTATCAGTGCCTTTTGCTTTCTGAACTTCAGATGAACAATGCTTTTTTACTGAAAGGTTCAAATGAAAAAATATTTCATGCACACTGAAGGGCAGCTCAATAAACCAGTGAAACCAGACTAATCCATTCATAAAAGAATTTCACATTGAGAATGTTATGCCCTGCTTGTTTAGCATAGTGAAATGTTAGCTCTTAACAAGGCAAGATAAAGATTTAGAATAAGATGATGCTAAGATAGTGTGGATAGTTTTAATTACTGAACAGCCTCCCTTCATAGGCAAATAATAAAGACAAAAAAGAAATGGAAAAAAAAACAAACAAAAAAACCCTGCGTGCATGTGTTTGGGGGGAGGCAAAGAAAACAAACTTGGGCTGGAGACTCAGAAAATGTTCTGGGAATTACAATTGTGGTAGGAAAAAAAAAAAATACAACCCAACAAAGAAGGTCAAGCTGACCTCAAGATTCTAAGTCAGGCTCTTGAAATCCTAAATCATACAAAGCTCTATGACTTCAAGGCATACAAACATAAGAGGATTAAGGTAAGTGTCCCACCTAAAAGCCTGAGAAAACAAAGATTAGTTTTAAGTACTGAATAGAAACACAAATCATATGGATGCTCCATGCACAGGAAGGAATAATTGTCAGGATGTATTAAGAGCACTCTAAAATAAGCACTACATAACATAAGGAAAAAATCCAGGTTTGATTGCCACCTTCTGAGAGCAAATATACTCATGTCAAAACGTAGCAAATATTAACAACTCAAAGAACTAACTCAGAACCTATTGAAGTCAATGGCAAGTTTCTCATTGACTCCAGTTTGCCCAGACCCTCCGTTTAGAAAGCTTAAGTAAAGACAAACACAAGTATTCCCAGGGTAAGGCAGTAAAACCACTGCTCCCAGCTGGCTGTCCCTTCCTTAGGGACTGCAGTAACACTCCTGGTCAACCCAGCTCCACAGCAACAAAGGCCTTCCCTACAGGTAAATACTAAAACAGTTTTTACTACTTGTGCTTTCAGACTCTCAGGCAGGTTTACATTTATGCTACATTTATGTCAGCAGAGAGAAGTGCAGTGCCTTTTAAAGCATGACATGAGTTTGGGACATTATTCCAAAAGTCTGAACTATGACAGTCACGTCTTGACTTTGAGATGTAAAATGAAATTTAAAGCAGGAACTTCAAATTCTGCATTCATTTTAATGTCAGAGGATAATTAAAAATTGTGTTGATGCAATTGTTTATGCTCCTAACTAGATGGAAAGAGAATAGAAAATGTTTATGGACTGAGCAGCTCTCTGCTGGTGTCCACTACTTCAACAAGTTCTTATTTAATTGAAGAAATTCAAGTTGGGAAAAATAGAATCCATCATCTTGTCACATATCTGCTGGAAGAAAACACTGTCCTGTGGCACTATTGAGCACCTGAAGAGTTATCCTGTCCCTCAGCTCCAGTGCCATTCAGTAAGACAGAACCTTGGACTAACCTACCAACTACTGTTCTATTGGTTAACATGTCAAAAAGCCTCTAGGAATCCTCTCAAGTCTCTACTTATTTAAATGTGGATATAAAGTTAGGATGTGGGAAATCCCTTTGCTTTTCCAAGTCCTTCATCAAAAAATATATGGCATGGCATGAAACAAGTCTCTTTTGAACCCAGCTGAGAAGCAGACAGGGGTTTTACAGCTGAACCAGAGACTAAGGGTCCAGCAGGTTCCCCCATGTCTGAACCATGGCCTCACCACTGTCTGCTCCATGGAAACTAATAAACCACACTGTTTCAGAGGGAAAAAAACATATGACAAGCAATTAAGTGCTGTCAAGTCAATAACCTTTTGTCATGAAGCCAGTTAACAGGAAAAAAATTTCCTTTTATTTTATACTTAATTCA
Organism: Florisuga fusca; assembly: GCA_038090715.1. NCBI lineage: Eukaryota > Metazoa > Chordata > Aves > Apodiformes > Trochilidae > Florisuga > Florisuga fusca. The sequence goes on along the minus strand of JAAWXA010000018.1, from coordinate 4,123,662 downwards.
TCCCAGGCAGTTTCATTAAAAGTAACTTATCACATTATAAAAGGTTGCTTATAAGCAAAATTGTATTTTCAAAAAACTTCAGGACAGTTTCAGGTCAAAACAAGACAAATATGCTTCTACTGCCCAAGATGATTGTTCACTGGTAATTATAGGAATTGGTATTGAACTAAAATTATTTTCAAATACAGTCCCAGTTCACACCACACATTTACCTTCTCTCAGGAGGGTTTTCCTACTAGTTCTCTGAGAGAAGTGTGAATATTATTCTCCTACAAGTAGCAAGCACATAAGGAAGGATTTTAAGACCAACACCTCCCCCAGTTACTTTCAGCATCCTAAGCATGGTCAGACACTGATGTCATTCAAGAGAGACCACTGTCTATTACTTTCATAGCAACGCTCTCCAAAATCCATGAGAAACATTTTTAAGTCCCTTATTTCTGATCTCCAAAAACTAGGCTTCTATTCAGAAAACACTAATTATTTTAAAATAATTTTGATGTTTTCACTTAAATAGATGCAAAATTCCTGCAAAAGGCTAAGTAAACACTTAGTGCTACAATATCACTGGCCAAACAAAAATAGCTTCTTCATTAAATCAGCTTTTCTTCTGAGCCTTTTCTCTGTGTGCTGCCAGGGACACACACACAGACTGCTCTGTTCAAGCCACTTCTGGCCACATGTTGCCCAAACACAGAGCACATAAGGTAGCAGTGCCCAGCAAGCACATACTTTGAGGGTTTTTTCACCACCATTTAAGATCTTTCACCAGAGGCACGATTTAATTCTCATTACTAGGCCACCTCTTGCTCTAGCAATGAGATTTTCATGGCAAAACAATAGCAAATCAACAGGTAGATTTGCGAACCTGCTGGACTGGGAAGAGCAGTGCAAAACCCAAAGGCTGGATAAACTGTTTTGTTTCCTATCAGAATTACTTCAACACCAAAGGGAAGTTCAGGAGGAGTGTGAGCAGGACCATCCTCATTCTCCTCCAGCTGAGGACTTGCACATCACATTCCTGAGATGTGGCCAAAGGAAAACCAGAAGCATCCCACTGACTTGTCTGCCACCAACCACCTCAGCCATGGCCAGGCCCAGCCTGGTTTGCTTTGGGGGACACAGTTCTGCTCTCCTGTATTACCAGCTCCTGGGAGCTCTCATATGATCACATCCTCTGCAGGGAAACCCCTGAAGGAAAAGCAGCAGCAGAGCCATTGCCTATGGAGATGGTATGGAAAGAAGTGGTAGTGACAAGATGACATTGAGAGTCTGACACTGCAGATTACCTCAGAACTATAGCAAAATGACTTGCAGTTATCAGATCTAGATGACAATGAGACTCCAGCATCATTGTCATCTATCCTGAAAAAATAAACAAGCACTACATGCCAGTAGCCACAGGAATGGATGGGGATTACAGATATACCAGAGCAGTGCTGCCCCTGGTAAGGATGGCTGAGGAGCTGTGATGATTAACATCAACTTAGACTTAAACAATTTTGACTTTTGATTCAAGGAGAAGAATACGCATGAATATTATAGCTAATCTAGAGATAATTCAGCTTACAATCACAGAACAAAGTGCTGGTAGTTGAACTGTATCACCTAGGTAGCAATAAATATTGAGCTAGTACTCCTAATTCTGAATTAATATTATTAATATTATTATTAACTGAAAATGTCCTCCCATGAGTAGCAGGCAGGAAACCCAGACCCAGGCATGAGCACACACCACACTGTCAGCAAACTCAGGCTCCCTGGAAGAACCCACAAGAACTCCCTGCTACAGACAGGATGTGCCTCCAAAGCATTTCACCAACAGAAACTGAGCAATAGTGAAAGCAGCACCAGGGATCACAAGTGTGCAAGCAAGAGAAGAGGGCAGCTGCAGGTATTTGGAACAGTAAACAGCAATATCCTACAGGCAAAGAGAGAGAACCCCCTGTATGAACAGGAGAAAATAGTAACACTTTATTCCACCCCTCCCAACTTGTTTTTCAAAAAAGTTATTGAATAATAAATTTATTTTTCTGTTACAACTGCTGTCCAAAACCCCCAAATTTTGTCAAGAAACTCGAGAAGAAAAAGCATTTAGATTTTTAATTCAAAGGAAAATGAGCTGCTTCAGACTGACCACCAACTCGTTTGCTTTTACTCCCACACTTATTTTTCCCTTCCATTAAAATTACACGTAGACACTGGAAGCTAATGAAACAATGCTGAACATCTACTTCAATAACACTGAGAATTCTCAAATGTGCCCTGTTTGTTTTGGTTTTTCTGTAAAATTAACATATTAGAGACTATTTACCAGTGTACAAAATTCCTTTCTTTATTTATGAAAGCTACATCTTTACTATCATGATGTGAAATGAAAAGCCTCCTGTACTTGTTGCATACAATTAAGCTGCAACAAAAGCCAGCCCAAGCCATTTCACATTTCATAGGGCTGCAATTATTCTTTAACTGTTAGAATATGCTGTCCCCCAGGAGCTAATTACAGAAAAGCTCTCATCACATACAAGAAACACACAAACAAATCCTTCAAGCACAAAGCAAATGTTCAACATTAAAGAGCTGCATTCAGGAAGTCACACCAATCAGTTTGGTTCAGCTAATTACTAATCTGATTTCTGGAGTAGTTGCATTAGATAATTATGATGCCCATTCACAACTTGAAAGCCAGGACTTTGACTGATCATAATAAAGATCTAGGACTTAAAATAAAAGTAAGGGCAAAGTATGAAATATACATTAGAAGGGGCCATTGGATGTATTTGTTTCCTGCCCAAGAAATTCCTTCCCCATTTCACTTTGGAGGACCAGAGTTTGCTGAACTTAGCAGGAGGATTTCCATCGATTTCACTGATCAGGCCCAGAATGACAAGGCACGGTTCTGCCTTACAGATTATTTTCCTGAAACATCCAGGAACAAGCTTTTGTTGTGTGGTTTTGGCCCAAATGCTGCCCCCTGCCACCCACTCCCCACTCTCTCTTCCAGAGCCTGCCAAGAGCCAGCCAGGTTTGTAACAACTCAGCTCTGCAAAAACTCTCTTGTAACCATGTTTTCACTTATGTTTCATTTGGTTTTAGCTTCTGCAGGATTTTTTTTTTCCCCTCCAGCAATTGCTGAGCTCTTCTAAAGGTACATAACATCACCCAAGATTCCAAGCACTTCCACTTGTTTCTGACACGGCCAAAGTTCTAGAGACCCACAAAAATTTTGCTTGCTGAAACATTAATAATTACATTTTATGGGAAAATATTAGTCTAATTAAATATCTGATCAAATAAATGTACTGACTTCAGTTACCAATCCAGATCCCAGTGCCTGCTCCCTTTCAAATGCTTTGTAAGAAATAAGGAAAAAGCCCATCAATCCCATTTACAGGGAGCAAAAGTGACAGCACCAGTGCAGCAGCAAAGTATTTATTAGGAATTAAAACTTTTCACTGTTCACTGTTCACCAGGTTACAGCTTTGCATGTTTCACATCACCCAGGGTAGTTTCTACAAAGCCATTCTATGCAGTAAATACAAAAAATGCAGACTTTGACCTCTCTTTTGCAGCGTTATCATACGTAACACCTGGACTGCTGATGCACGCATGGTGGCATTGCTAAAGCATGAAATTTAAACAAATGCTGAACTTTAAGCAGGTAAACAGGCTTCAGTAGCATCTACTTAACTGGTCTTTGCCATTTGGGGGCAAAAGCACTGATTAACACCATGTATTTCAAACAACAAAACAATGAAAATATTTCAGCTGCAACTTGGGGTTCATGTAAACCCCACAATTAAAGAGAATAAAAGATATTAAGGCTAACAAAAGAAATCTCCTCATGAATCCCTGAGACCCAATCCCACCAGTTTCACATTGGTGGGTCAAGAAATCCCATGAGGAGCTCTGAGAGGATGCTGCTGCCTAGCTCACTACACTGCTTTTACACCCACACCAGCAACATTGCACTGGTTGCTAAAGATTTTTTGTTGTCAGAAACTTGAATAAAACATATTTCATGTTGGTCCTGTTGTTCCTCCACCTCACTATCTGAAATAAGGCAGAACTGCACCACTAAATTGTCTGCACACGGTCATGCTGGACACGTTTGAAAGCATTAAGGCAGAAGGGATTCTTTGCTATTGTTAAACTAAGTGAATGAGAGTTGCAAATCTGTATTTCAAAGTCAATAAGCTACAATATTAAAGGGCTGCCACAGCTTAAAATTCAAAACTGAAGGAAAATTGTGTGGGGTGGAAACTAATGTTATGGAATCTGAACCAAGGCTACATTTATATTTCACTTTAATGCTCTAGCTGTTTAATCAAAATATGAATAAAAGGTCTAAAAGACCAACACGCAAAAATATCATAGTTCCAGAATTTAGCTTTAGCTTCCTATTGTCAGCCAATTACTGTGTAATTTTTTCCCTGTGACTGAATAACTAACTGTTAGCAAATAATGAAAAGGCAATTACAGCAGAGCTTTGTTCATATTACCCTCTTCATTTTATTCAGGCTATAATTATTGTCAATGCTGGAGGCTTACTGTACCATGTAAGTGGCACCAAGGAAGAAAATGGAATGGGCTGGTGCATGGAAAATTGCAAATGTCACAGCTACCTTCATCATCACCGTTGGACTTCAGAGATTAAAAAAAAAAAAAAAAAAGAAGGAAAAAAAGAAAAAAAAAAAGCAGCAAAAAGCTCTCCATGTATGTTTTGCAAATTCCTTACCTCAAGCTGTTGCAATGGCTTATGAACTGGTAGGTGGAGAAAAATTCAAGTACCATGTTGGTTCTTTTTTTATTCTGAACCTACACGTACACACATTTTTATTACGATTCAACTACTAATTTAATTCCCCGGGGACACCTCCTTTTTGCCACAGTGTGCCTGGAAACAAACTCACAGAAATATTCTTTTTGCAGTGCTTCTCATTAACTATGTCCACACTGTTCTATAAGAGAGAATGGCATATAAATGATGTATTTTATGGGGTTTGATCTTTACTTCTTTGCTACATACAGACACATCTCTAGAAAAAACAGAAGATTACGACCTGTGTGTGCAGATTTAGTGTGCCATACTTAGGGTCTGACATTGAGCATTTATAAAACACTGTTTCCCTGGGCTTCTAGTATTTATCAGAAACTATGTGTACAAATAAAATCGGTGTTATTCCATCTGTATCTTTTTTAGAAATAAATAGTATTCCCTTCTATGACTCACATTGTTTTTTTTCTCTTGGCATTGTTGTTTACAAGAAATAAACATAGTACAACTCTATTTTGTGTTCTGTTGTTTTTAAATTATGTGGATCACTATAAAACCTTATAAAGTAAGGTTGAAATACATTAGAAGACATCATGTATTGATACCTGACTTGTGTTAAAACTTGCTTTCAAGCTGACTGGCAAATTTTGATTTAAATTACTTAATATAATGAATGAAAATTCTTCTGATCTATGCTAGGAAAAGAAGAGATGCATCTTTATATTTTCATACAATTATGCTGCTTTATAGTTTCATGGATCTTCCTGTCATATATAGGCATATTCATCTTTTTTTTTTTTTTTTTCCAGTCTTTCATTGCTTCTACCACTGTCACTAAAGCAGATATTTGCCACACACACCATATCCATACCCTAACATTTGTAATTCTTCCTTTTAGCCCTTTTTACAGTATTTGGTTGTTCAGTATCCCACAGCATCTGAGGCCATTCTTATGATTAAAGCAGTAAAGTTTTAAAATGCATTCCACCCAAAGAAAACAAAGTGATTTCCACCAGGAATGTAATCCGTCCATAGATGGGTATGCAGCATGGGAAATGGCATCAAGAGAAACTACAGAAACAGAAAAAGAGAAAGCATCTCTCCTGGGCTCCCTAATCCACTTTTCTGAGACTCCAGTCAATTCCTTTCTCCAGGCTGTGGGAAGGAAACCCTTTGCATGGATGCTTCCTCCCCTTCCCTGCATCCTCTGCCTCAGACAGGGTATAAAGAGGGGAAGGGATAATACTTTCTGATGTGCATCCTCCTCCTCCTCCAGCTGGGCTAATGCACAGGGCTGGCTCCAGGGCACTGCCAGGGAAAGGCAGTGGCACTTCTGGAACTTGTTGCATTTATGGACAAGACTGGCAATTAAGCCCAGAATATAAATCACTGCCTCTCTGCTCCTGATGGCTCAGAAACTAAACTAAGATAATATGCTTGTCACTTTTGTAGCTAATGTCTGCATTTTTTAACGATTTGTTTAATTTGTTAAGTCTTTCTTAACTTCGATGTCAAACATCTTTGAGTTCTTGTCAAAATGATCAAAAAGCAGCATATTAAGAAAAATAAACCACTTATTTTTTTAAGGGAAGAGAAAGTAGTCATGGATAAGCTAGCCACAGTTAACTACTTTTAAAAAATTAACTTATAATGAATGTCATTTGGCCATACTAGCATGAAAACAAACAAGAAAAAGCAGTTATTGATTCCAAGGACTCCTCTTCCCCCTGTGTGTTCAGACATCAATCTTTTGCTACCACACCAATGAGACAGAAGGAGACACACTGGGTGTGTGGGCTAATCAATAAAACTCCTTAAAATATACTTCACATATAAAAAGATAACCTGGGAAGACAGCAGCAAGGGCTAAGAATAGGAAGGATCATAATTGTACCAACATAGCTGGGAGCTATTACAGAGGATGGTACATTCAGCCTTCACCTCCCCACGACCATCTCCATAACCCTTCCAGGGACTACAAGTCCAGGCTTTTCCATCATACTGAAAGCAGCCATACATGTGGAGAGACAACCTCTGCAGGTCTCTGGGAAGAAATAGGTACCTGAATACTAGTGGAGGATATTGCTAATTGTGGTGGACACCACGAAGAGAAATAAGCTTCAATGGGGGAATCAATCCAGCAAAACTTTTGCTGATGTCCCAGAAATTAAATGTAGACATGGCAACACACTGTAAGAAATGACCTTCCACCACTTCATACTGGTTTCACCCTTGTGCAGAAAGGCAAGTGTCCTCTGGTAGTACAACACTTTGGGATGCAAGAGATACAGCAGGACCTTTTTTCTCTAGGTTTAGCCAGCAAAGGCTAACAAACTGCCTTTGCCAAACCCCATCTTCCAGAGAGAATGAATAATAAAACATGAATGAGCCAGAAGAGTTTGCAGAGCAGTGGAAGGACTCAGGCATCCCACTTTATGCCTTGAAATGTCTGAATTTTATTACTGTAATTTAGACAGAAAACAACTTGAAATATAGACTGTTGGTCATCCTAGCTAAGGGACTCATTGACAGGTGACACCCATCCAAGGGTTCATCACTAAGAGAGAGAAAACACCTTAGTGCATGAAACAGTGCTCCCTCTTAGCAATCTTCATAAAACCTTCAGTACTTTGTGTTTTGCTTTAAACACCTCCTGCCAAAATCAAAGGATTACAGCCACCCTTTGCTTTTACAGGGAGCTAGAGAACACAAGTGCCCTCACACGTCCACTCACATTTCATTTTGCATACAGGTTTGGGGTTAATCTTATTATTTTAAGGTTACCCAGTTTGGGAAAAGTTAAGGTTAATATCATGCCTCAATAACTTTATTCCTTTAATTTCACTTCCCACAGTATTAGCTCATCTATCTGTGGGCTACAGACAGACATCACCTCCCACCAGCTGCCCATCCAACTACCTGGTCCCTTCAAAACTGAAATCTTGTAAAGCCACTGGCACACTGCTGAGCCTAAGGAACAGCCCCCCTGCCACCACAGTGAGAGGCTGACATGCCAAAAGCCTTTCCTATCAGATATTTTTTAGCTCATGGTCAACATTCTGCATGGAACATGCTCACATTTGTCATAACTGGCCTTTTATTTAGCAACACTGAGAGCTTTCATGGTTTGATTGTGGTGAGCAGCACTCACCAAGAAATATACCCCACATGCAAAACATTGCTCTATAGTGAATTTATTCAACTCAAAATACCACCTGTGTGGAGTTCCAAATTTTTAGCAAGCCCACTGTGATGCATTCCCAACAGCAAAGCTGAGTGTGTTCATGCAGGCAAACCAACCCCCCTGGGAACTGACTGGGGCTGAATTATATCTGCAGTCCCAAAAGTTTGTGGGTTACATGTGAAAAAGGGGCTTCCACTCTATCCCCTGCCAGTGGGTTTGCAGTTGTGAATCTGGGTAGTCAATTAATGCTCATAAAATGCCAGATGTCTTAATGGAATGGTAATAATTTAGTTATCCTATGGAAGTTAAATCCAATTCGTAGTTTTATTCATCATTCATAGACAAACCAACAGCTTAACTGGTTTTTGTTTTGTTTTTAAAGTAACAGTATAGCTGGGAAATGTGAATAAAATCAATTGCATACAGGCAGCAGAGTAAGGGCAGCTCCCTTTTTATACATTTTCCCTGGCAATGCTTCAGGACCTTTGTGGTCTGCGGTCATTTTTCAGTTCTCTGTGTCAACAAAAACAGACTTTTCAGCTCCAAAAGGAATGCACCACACGTTAAATCCTTACCAAATTTAAGTCTACTTTGTCATTTTTTAAATCCTGAATAATATCATAAACTTTTGGGATTACAGAAATAATAATGACCAGAGCCCAGGCAATTTAAGCCTGCTGTGCTAATCACAGAGTAAAAAGTCTTTTATAATAACATCTATATTATACTCAAACAACCCAAAACCCTGCTCTTTCCATTCCCTGCAACAATGAAGAGGCCATAGCTGAGATGACACACATCCTCCAAGCCCTTCAGTTCACATCCCAACACGAAGAATAATCTGGTCGCTCTCTCTTTTCATTAAAAAAAAATCACCATTTCTTAAAAACAAAAAAAATCCCCTGATTTATTGAAAAATGTACTATGATGTCAGTGTGAATTAATGTTTCCCAGAGGCATACTAATAAGCTCCATGACATAATAACTTGTTATACTACACCAGTGGGACCTTAAAATTATTCCAAAGATAACATAACACAACACTTGAAGCAGCAGGAAACTTCCAGCATGCTTTTAGATGTTTTACAGTGTTACTAATCTTTGAATTGCTTGGAAAAACTGAAAGGAAACAGAATATTTAAAATTGGAAGCACTGCAGTTAGAAAATGACTCCATTCCAAATTCCAAATGTGCACAGGAGATTAATGTCAATGTGAAAAAAAAAATAGCAGCAGAAGGGGGGAAGTTATTAAATGCACTTTTGAGGTTGGACATGTGCCTTTTGGTCGTCCAGTGAAAATCTGTCTTTATTTGGCTGAGCTATGAGGGTTTAAAAGAACAGACTAGCACATGTACCAATTCCTTATGAGAAGTTGGTGTTGCCTATTTATTTATTTGCAAAAGAAATTTAAGCTAATGATTGCCCTGCAAAGACGTAGGTACATGCTTGGGAACAAAAGCAAACATTGCTTTTTCTGTAGCACATGTCATCCAATGTCAAAAAGACCCCATGAATTCAAACTAGAAATTCATATCCTGTAAGCTAATAACTCAGTACGGTCTAGCAATAGGCACTCCAGGGCTAAACACTCAAAGCAGACAAAAAAATTATTAAGTGGTGTGGTTCAGTTCATTAAACTGTCAGAATTTGTATTTTAAGCTCAACGTTCAAATCATTTACACAACCAAGTTACTTGAGATGTAAGGGAGGAAACAAATCCCTGAAAGAAAATCTTCCAAGTGAGTGCTTGGGCAAGGATTTGTGTCTCCACCAAGTGAGGGGAAGGAAGCTGCTTGAAACTAGTGCTAAGCAAAAGCATCCTTTGCCTTTCCCATGCTCTGCTGGACCAGGCTGTGCAAACTTCTGGCTTGTGTTTCTTGAGCAGAGACTCAAAAGTTCTTACTTTCAGTTATCAAAATTGCATTCCTCTATCTTTCACACCACCTTTGCTGCATTATCTGTCTGAACCCACTTCCTTTTTGGTTTATTTAGTTTCTTCTTGGCCTTGGTAGTCCTGGGCTGAAATTCTCTGCTCAGCATCAGTCTTCCATTTCTTAAAGAACAACATACCCCTGAACCATTGCTTCCAGCTAAACAGTAGTGTTCAACCAGCACTAGAAATTAATATTCCATGCAAAACATGTTAACCTCTGATCCAGATACATCTCTGGAGCAAGCGATCCCTTTGTGCTGAAACCCTTTGATGACTTTCACAAAAATCAGAAGCATTTGCAAAAGCCAAGGCTGTGATTTGCCCATGGCCCCTGCTCACAGGGGAGTGATGGGGCACTGAAACCCTTCCCATCCTGGGTCAGAAAGGTTGACTAAAGCCAAGGTTCTACTCAAAAACCCTGAAGGAGGACTCGTGATGGTCTGTCTAAAGCAATAAATGGCCCCAAACACAATGTGGGAAGTGATCTCACATTAAGAGGTACCAGGAGACAGAGCAGCAGTGGGAGCTGCATCAGCCATGAAAGATTCAGTTTCCTTTTCATTCACTCAACTGTTTCAAGATCATGGGAATCTACAACAACTGTGTGAAACTATTTTCCACAGTGAACCTAGAACACCTGGTGAGCCCTTTGTAGTCTCTGCCAAGCAGCTATCTTTAAAAGGAAGGATAAACCATAATCTGAAAGTGTCAGATACAGACCACTACTGTTACAATAGCAAGGCACAGTCAAGCAGAGAGAAGGGGTGCAGTGGGATGGATGCTTTGGGCTAGATAAAGAAAATAAGAGGGAAATAAATGTAGAAAATTATATAGAAAAGGAAGTACTTTAAGAGTATGCAAAGGCCAAAGGATTGAACAAACACAGCAGCATAGATTAACAGAAAGTGATATAAGTGGAATTTAAAAATTATTGTATTGTTTTTGCCCATTATCCACACCAGAAAATGGAAAAACAAAAAAGGGAACTGAAGTACAAGATGTAGAGTTTTTCCCCCCCTCTCTTTCAGAGAAAGGATATTGAATTCATATACCATTGGAAAAAACATGGGAGCCCTGTACATCTCACAAAGTGATTACCTTAACTTGAACCATTCATTACCCAAGGAAAAATTAAAATCTATCCCAAAATCTATTTCCATTTCCTTTATCACTTACAATAGACTTGAGGGATGAGTATTTAAAAAAATATTTTTGTTGTGATAGCTGTAAAATGGTCATACCTAGGCAAAATCCCAATTTCTGAGATTCTTTTTGCTAAATTTTTCATACCAGCCTGGGCTGCTCAGAGACATTGTTACCAACTAATTTCAACATTGAAAAATAAGTTTCATGTGAAAGCAAATCGTTCAAAACAGACTTCATGCCAATTAACCCCTCAGAATGCACTTCTAGATCTGGTTGTGTGCATCCACCACTTAAAGAAAATGTTATCACAAACAGAGCCTACTGGCAGACAGAATTTAAAACATCAGCAGGAAAATGGTTGAAATTAAAATGGTGGAGATTGTAAATATAATTTCATCCATTTTAGCTTGCAAACATTTACATTTTTAAAAAATAAATTTCAGTTCTGACTTAAAAGCACAGTTCCTGAAAACTTACCATTATATTGTCAGGAATTCTAAATGAAAGGATGTGGGCATGTCAGCTGGTCAGGGAGCAGACATCTTACTAAAATGTAATATGATTGGACTTTTGACTTTGACTTCAACAGACCAAAGAGTGAGACCACCAGCAATACATTCCTATTATTATTCATTCCCATAATTACAGTCTTTTATTCTCAACAAAGTTTATTTTTTGCATGACACAATGACATGACTTGGATATTAGGAGGACTAATAAAACACAAGTGACAATTAAAATATAAGTGTAAATTAATTACATGCCTAGCAATCATCAACTGCATTAAAACAGTGCTGAGGAACGAGCACTCTAATCACAAGAAAATGTGAAATTATATTCTGTGTTAAACTTCAAGCCTGCAGGTGGCTTATCTCAAAATCCTGTTTTTGTGGGCCTGTTCTTCTCATGTCAGGCACAAGCTTCAATGTAGTTTGCTGTGGAAGATGATAGGTAATCTCACAGGCTGCTTTAATTTCTCATCATTGATTTTCTGTAGGGCAGACAGTAAGTATTCTCAGGATTTAGATCATTCCCATTTGCAAATATTTTTAGATAAAAGAGTCAGAAGCTATTATAGATCTAACCTCTCAAAAACAAACCTATCTTGCAGTCCAGTGAAAAACATTCATTTTCATGATATGAAGTTATAGGTAAGAGAATAAAGCATACTAGACAGTCCCTTGGTGCATCTTGTCACATTTTGAGAGACTTATGCTGTAATGCTCTCATTCAAAACTCACTGCTGCTGGTGCAGAGTTTTCCTATGCACCTCAGCAGATTTCAGAATGAAATAAAACCTTACAATGCAAAACTTGGGAGGGGACCCTCCCAGATGCAGCAATGGTAGCCTTAAAAGCAAGTTCCTATCTGAGGCAAACTTCCGCAGCCTAAATTGGGACTGGGACCAGAGGAACCTGCTAATTTATGCCCTGTCCCACCTGCAGATAATATCATAGGTTTTTCACACACAGAAAGAAATGCCATGGGACTTTTTAAAAAAATGTCACCACCAGCACTCCACAGTTTCCCAAGAACCCTTGGGAACGTACATGCAAGAACTCCAGGGAAAAAACCACAGCAGGGTTTTAACTCAAATAATACACACATGCAGCCTGGACTTGGCATCCACAGCTCCTGCTATTTCCCAGCCTGATCTTGCAAACATATCCATAACCCCAGAGCAAGATACATCTGAGAAGATGTTAAGTTAGAGTTCAACACGCTGTGAGGTACCTTTTGCAAAAAATACACAGCAAGAACAAAGTGTGTAAATCAGCTTCTGTACATATAAGAATCATGCCTTTCCTGTAAATAAATTGATGTTAGTATTTGAAGCCTATGGTGTATAATTAAAAATGTCTAATTCACCCAAGGCAAGATTGTCTCAGTGAAAGCTTGTCACCTTCTATATAGGAAAGACATGCATTATGTATTTTTTTGCACTGATTTATCTTTGTTATGCAATGAGGAATGTTTTAGCAATATATGGCAAACGTGCATTCAGTTTATGTGATTTAGATTTGCTACAATTAGCAGAAGTTAATTTTTGACAGCTGTTTTCCAACACACAACACACAAGAATTTGAGACTAAGCTTTCTTGAAACAACAGAAACAAAGGGGGTCTCTTATGCTTCTCTGTCAAGAGGAACATCTACCACCATTCCTTATTAAATTGTGTAGGTGAAGAATTTGCATTTTGAGAATTCAACTTTGAAGGAAAAAGTAGCTTGTTAAAAATTACAGTAATAAAACAGGAATTTACAAACAGATCACAGTTCAAAATTGGTACTGAAGGGGACAGAAAGAGTTCTTTGCATACATAAGAACTTCCTATTATTTTTCACAACTACAAAGAAAATGTGAAAAAAAGATCTGTATGGAAACAGCCACAATATCCACATGAAGCAGCACTAGTTTGAGAGACTGGTTTCATGATGAACCTTTAGCTATGTTTTTTTTTTAATGGAGCATGCACTAATCCAGTGCACTAAGTTGCAGAATATTATTGTAGTTAGATGGCTACGAAGGCCCAAAAGTGACACAAGAAATTCATCTCTCCCTCCTTAAGACACATAAAGGTCACAAAATAACATTTAATTACCCACTCTTCTAACATTTCTAAGGGAGCAAATCATAACTACTCCAGAGTGAATATCTAGGAAGCAACAACAAGTCAAAACATAAATGGCAATTATTTCATGTATCTGGAAAAAAAAAACCAAAACAAACCCAAGTTATCTTGATAGCAGAGGAAACCAATTCCCCTGCCATATACTCCAACTGGCCTTGGTATTTTGCAAAAATACTACAGCAACCAGTTTGCTGCATTTGCATAACATTATTTTTTTTAAAACCACCTTTCACTAACTAAACAACTTTCATCCACTTCCTCACTCTCATGCGATATTTAAGTTAAATTGTGGTTGATTTTTCGTTTCATTTATAACCTCTGTGAAGTGAGGAAAAAAATGCAGTCCTCTTGAGAATAAACTAAGCCAATGGTGCCCACTTTTTTATCTACCCCCCCAAAAAGTGTTGCTTAATCAGCAATGGTATCCATAGACCTCAGCAGGTCAGAGATCAACAGCTTATCTGTCTCTCTCCTTATTCTGTAACAGAGATTGAGCTGTGTTACCTAATCATGAATTCTAATGAAGATATCTCAGCCTCAACCCTGCCCCAGTATACCTTAACATGTAAAAAGAAAATCTTTTGATTAGTAATTTTTGTATCTATTAGGACTCCATTCAACCTCCATCTGAATGTTTCCAAGTTCCCTGTGGACTGACCATAGTAATATTCCTAAAAAAGATGAGTAACATTTGGTACCATTACATTTCATTTTTTATACCAGATTAGGCTTCAAAGAGACAAATTCCAACAGTTTTGAGACAACATCAACTTGCTGAGTGTTTTGCAGTTCTACTGCTAGTAGAAATATTTTTGTAGTGAGCAGGTCTCTGCAGTGTGAACTTAAGGCAGAAGGACATGGTTGTGATGAAACAGTTTCAAGTGTGGCTCCCAGGTTTTGTGCAGTTGACATCCAAACACTGAGGGTGCCCAAATGAAACTGAAACAAAGAACTTAGAGTCCAGAAAGCTGTAAGTTAGCAGCCATTGCCTTCATTCTTAAATGATGAAGAATTTTACGTGTTTATTTAGAGGGGAGCATTTAAGAACAAGATACCAAAGATGCCTTTTCCCCATGTTATCTAAGAAAGCACCTGAAGAAGATGGGAACTATTGAATCTGTCACTCTAAGCAACAAAACATTTTGGAGAAAATAGCACCATAGGAGCTAGTTTCCCTTCTTTTGGCCCAGCAAGAGAGTTTTCAAACCACCTGTCTGTGGTCTCTGTTTTCAAACCACCTGTCTGTGTCCCTGTTACCATTTTACTAATTCTTAGTGTAGTTTCAAGCATGCAACCCTCAGCAAAATCAAGAAGAGCTGGGCATTATCTACAGGCAGAGAAGCCTGGCTGGAAACCAGCCATAGGACAGCAGTGATCACCAAGTGATGACAGCTTCATTCACAGCTAAGGTGCTATTAAAACAGCTTCCAGTGTTTCCAGAAAACCAGATTTCATAACTCCCATCCAATCCGGATCATGACAGTAAGAGAAAGGCCATATAATCCCTGCACTCCTCCTTTAAACGTAGAGGATTAGCAGATCTTTTGTGTCTGTGAATCTTCATTGTACTGGACATTCAGAGGCCATGATAAGAGAAACATGCTGGTAGTCATGACTAATAAAGCAGATCACTTCTCTTTGGATCACAAGGGTTGGATTAAGCCTATCTAGCTTTTACAAAGATATATAGGATACCTTTTAAAATGTAAACAACCGATCCTGACTGTGTAAAATGAACAGAAGAGGTACCTTGGGTGCATCTACTATCACACTAACACTGCTGTTCAAATATCGTTGCAATTAAAGCAACACCCATCCCTTATAACAACCTAGGGAAAAGCCTGGATGACAAGAGCAAGCAGAAAAAACAGCAAAATGGACTACACACCTCCTGATAACAGGTCCGCTTCACTTTTGCATCATTTGTTATTTTGCCATATGATTCTGCCCCTGGGGTAGAAAGTACAACCAGAGATGAATAACAAACAAACCTCTAAGCTAATATCTGGGTGTACCTCATGTTCAGAACAATGAACATCTCTGTCTGTAAACGTTCTGGGGTACCAAGTGCACGGATGCCTCTGGGCAGAAGTGCTGTGCAGCTATACTTGATTCTCTTCAGTTTATAGGCTCCTAGAATCACAGAATTTCCAGGGTTGGTGGGGACCTTTAAGACCATCTAGTTCCAATCCCTCTGCCTCCTCTAACAAGTGGTTTGAGAACAGTTAGAATCTGCATCACAGGACCTTGTACCTGCAAACTAGGAATATTTCTGACGAATTAAGGAAACATATTCAGATGTCACTACATCTGACAGGACACCAAGCAAATTATTCCCACCTGCCCAGGGAGGCTGAATCTTGCCAAAGCAGAGTCAAGCAGCTGCAAAAGCATCTGCACAAATGCCAGTGAGTGGCATCTGCTGCTGGAGGCAGAGAGAGCTCAGAAGGCTCCAGCTACTTTCTTCCTCCCCTCTCCTTCAAGCCCAGGCAACAACAGCTTTGTTTTGCAGACCCCAGGGTTAAACTGAGGAACTCTCCTCAGAACTGTTGAATGAGGAGCTGGACACCACTGTTAGCTCCCTGGAGCACTGTGAGCTGCTGTTTAATCTTCTAACATGCCCCAGGCAAGGTCATTTTTAATCCTGAGAACAAGATATCACGCAACTGATTGGCAAAACCTTTCTAGAACTGCATCAATTCAAAAAGAATTTTCCAACACTTGGTCATAGTTAAAAGAATAGTAGCTACAACTGATTTGGAGAGATTAAAAGGATAAATCACCAGAGATGCTGAGGAAGATAAAGCCAGCAAAGTGAATAAATGTTCTGGGTGTGGAAGGAGACAGGCTGGTTTATCAGCCAACAGCATGGAGTCTCAAACCTAAGGCTATTAGGATTAATGTGGCTCTCTTCTTTAAAAACCTTCTAATGTATTCAGTAAATTGAAAGAATGTGCCTGAAGTGAGGGAATGTCTTGACATCCCTGGTCTGAGAGCCTTGGAAATGTTTGGAACCAAATCCTTCCACTTGGCAGCACAAAAGTCAAGAGGCAACATGACCTGATGGTCTGTCCAAATGCTCTTCACATTGTCACACTTTTTAAGATTACTCCAGTCTGACCAGTCAGTTGTTTGGGTACAAAACTATTTAGTTTTGTCTCCAGAGGTTAGTGAAACCAGTAGAAAATCTTGGGGACAAGAATGTTGAAACAGCTACTTAAAGAAAGACATTTGTTTGATTTGTTTGTTTTTCAATTTTTTTTTTTTTTTAGTAAATAATATGTTAACATTCCAGAATTACGTTCCAATTCAAATTTACTGAGAAAAGGAAATCCCTTGCTTTCTGACTTGAACACAGGGAAGAAATTCCAGCATATACCCTTTTGTAGTAAGTAGCTACATTTGCAGGAAACGCAGAGCCAAGACCGGCACTTCCATCCCATCCTGAAAAAAATCCTGTAATATACCATCATTTTGAACTTTCCTATATCTGGGGATGTGCTAATCACTTCTGTGTGAGCGTAGCTCAGCATGAAAAAAATACTATTACTCCCTTCCACAGCTTTAGCAAGACCAGTCTCAGCATGGCATATTTATATATCCCTCCGTGGATTTATACGTAAATATGCAAACATCTTGGAGGTCTCTTTTTTTTTCTAAAGAACTCTTTTGGCTATTTACTATTAAAGCTGAATCCATACACACAATATTAGGCTGCCCTTTGGTCTTCACAGAGAAAAGAGGCTGTCAGAAAGCTATCTTCATTTTTCCAGAGGCTCACACAAAGCAGCAACCCTTTCAGTGGCAAGAATATTCTTTTTTAAGTGACTTCTACAGATAGTAGCTACTTTTCCCTCAAGTAGCTTATACAGTGCTCAAAATGGGCTCTTTATGTAGAAAGATGGAGTGTAATAAAAATACCATTCCTAATCTGAAAATTTGGGAGACACTGAAGGAGCTAGTTACACATTTTGGGGGTTCATTGCCAGGGAAAAAGCAGTCCCCCACACCTCCTGGACCACTAAGGATGATTTGGAAGGGTAGTCTTTATTTCCTTTTCTGTTTTTCTCCTATTAGATCTAGCAGAGCTCCATCTTGGCATGTACAGTTCCCCCCTGGGTAAGCAGAGAAAGAAGCAATTAAGTACAAAATGCTAACAAGATGTCTGAGTCAACTGTGTTTCCAAAGTGTCTGTGGGTTTTCATCCACCTATAAAAATTATTTCTAGGTCAGAGAAAAATAAAAGTTAGGGCAAACCTAGAAAAAAATGTCATATTAGGATATTTATATAAACTGTCATTCTTGTGTTTTCCCCAAACCTCATGTGCTCTAAGCAATCAATCATCAGCCTCCACAATCAGACCTGGAATCCTGATGGACTAGGAAGATGTCATCCAGGGAGGAAAACGTGGAAAATCTGTTAGCCATGTGTGTCACCACTGATGTCAACATTGAAGTAAATATGCAAGAACTACCTAAGATTCCTACAGTCCTACTGCAGCAGAAATAACAGAGAAAGCCTTGCCAGATTAAATGGTGTTACATTTGTCTTGATCTTTCCTCCACTCACTCATTTTTACAGCCCTGTAACACAGGTGTATTTTCTAGGACCAGAAGCAATTAGCAGGCTGCTGTGGCAAACAATTCAGGAGTAAGTCATGACAATAATGAAAGTTTCCAGCTTTAATTACTGCCACCAAAAAAAAAAAAAAAAATCCACTCTGGAAATAAACTTGTATTCTTCACATATTTTGAATGTGAGCCATTATGCAATTACTTTCAACTAGCAAAAGCAGTATTCAGATCCTAGAGATCCCCAGCACAGCTTTACTAAGCAAAAGTTACAAACTGCAGATAACATCAGTGGGGATGTTGCATTCAAATCAGATATTACAGCTATTTTACAAGGAGGGGGTGTCAGCCACTTTTCACCTAAATATTACACAAATATTCATAAAAGAATACTCTATTTAGGATTAAAAACTCCACATACAAGACAGCAGTGAATGGTATAGTATACACACTAAAAATGAAAGATTAGAAACCCACAAAATTTGGATTAAACAAAAACCATGTCCAAAGACTGGAAACAAGGCACCCTAACAAAAGCTTATTACAGGCCACAGACATCTCTGTTATGGTAAAACCCAAATACAGCATCACTAAGTTTCTAAATATCAAACACAGAGTCCTGAGCAACCTCCAAATCTAAGCCACTAAATCTCAGTAATAGTTTTTAAGGAGAGTTCAAAAGCAAACCAGAAAAGTCAGAGTCCAAAGGTATCACAATGGCAGATCAAAGTGTGAAAAGGGATTAATGGCATCTTCTGCAAATGAAGTTTAAAATTCTAGTGTATTAGAGAAGGTCTTTTTTGAAATGGTAATAGGCTATACCTGAGCTGAAAAGACAATTAAGATAGTGTTAATTTTTTTTTTTTTATGGTATCTGGCAGTAATATTTTTATCCTGTTAATTATACAGTAGACAGCAAATGTATATAATATGATAGCTCCATGCTGAGATGACATGCCTGCTGCCTAGTTAAGTGGCTACATTTATCCTATAATTAGCTTGCAGGAATGTGATTTGCATTGCATACCTAAGAGTATATATAATGTCAACTATGCCACAAAAGCCTAAAATGGAAACTGACACTCTTTTAGCTTTGACCTCTGGATATAACAAGGTGATGCCTCTCGTGACCTCCTGCTCTTTGTATTCAAGCACACACAAGAAACACATTGAAGTCATGCTAAATGTATGACAAATTCAAAACGTAGGGAAATTTAAAGTCAGGGAAGAAAACCAGGGCTGATGCTTCAGCCTGAACTCACCCCTTTCCAGGGAATAAGGATAATGATGGTTAGAAGGCAGCATCTGTGATTTATTGGCATTAGCTTCAAATAAGTTTGCTCTTGTAGGTTGAAAAAACTTTTCTGATTTATAAAAGCATTTCTTCTATATTTTAAAAGACATGAGAACATAAGAAATAAAATATGTATATATCCCTACATATTTAACTGGCATAAGAAATAAGTAGCTTTTCTATTTAACTGCATATATAGCACCTTGTTATTAAAACTCTATGTGATGTCTCCTGTATTTTCTGAAAATTCTGTTTTCAGAAAAAAAAAAAAAAAGGACTTCACTGCTATAGATACTGCACATCTGAGTGAGCAAGCACCTGGGATGAAATTTTGACCCCCTGGACTGAAGACACTTTTGTCAGCAATTTCATTTCTGCTCGAGTCAGTGAAGGACAGATTCTGTTATTCTCAGCTCAGCCCAGCTATCACCCTGTTCTGTGTTGAGCCACTGATTTCAAACTCTTTGGCCACATTTGTCACAACATTTTGCTTTTGGCCCCAAAACAGAGCACCACATTGTTCTGGGAAGAAACTTCAGCAGCCAGAGTCAGAACTTTGGAGATCCTGCCCTTTCATTATGCAAGCAACAGGAAGCTTTGCATGTGGGGAAAAAAAAATCACCAGATCAGAAAAAACAAAGCCAGGTGAGAGATGCACCCCCTCCAAGAAGCATGCAGAAGGAGAAGGGAGGAACACAGAGCATCCTCAGGGATTGTGGGACTGGTTGAGGAAGAAGAAAGCTGAATGAAAACAAAAAGTCAGGGGAAGGCAAGAAACAGTGACAAGGAGTTGCAGAAGGGACCCAAGAGAAGTTCAACCCAGCCTCCCCTCCTGGGCTAAAGCTTTCTCCATGAAGTGCCACAGGCCACGTTCCTGCTTGAGAGCCCAAGTTTCTGAGAACAAATATGTAAGGGCAGCTACTAATAACAGTAGCTACATATTATTAACATACACAAGATTTTTTTATCTGCAGTAACGTTTTTGATTCCTGCAAATCCATTCACTGCATTTTACTTTTCCACCCAAACAGGGGGAGTGCTTACATCTTAACTCTTAATGTGCTTTTGATGCATCTCCAACATGACTGATCCTAAGCCATGCATGATTCCTCAAACCAAAATTTCAGTCTTCTCACCACTTCCAAGCTGTGCTCACTGCATTTCAACCAGGTCGTTTCACAGGCTTTGATACCCTGTGAAAATTTAGAAGGCATTCTGCATTAAACATTTCACCTTTGGTTATCATTTGCTTTCTCACCTGCACAAATACTCCACTGTTATGTGCCTTTAACAGTTTGGCAGCTTCTCAAGAATCTTTTATTTAACTGGGTCTTGGGAATCTTTGTTTCATGAAGCTGCTCACATTGATGCACTAAGTCTTCTCCAGTCAAGTGTAGGTTACTGTGACACCCAGGACTTGGTCCCATACAAAACTCAGGGCAGCTCTTACATTCTTCCTTGAAATTTTGACTTTTAAAATAAGCCTATTATTGTCTATTTCTTTTGGTCCTTGCTGAAATGATACTTTAAACTTCAGTATTTGTAGTACATAATATGCTCCTAAGTATGTGTTACTACATCTGTTTGCCTTATTGAACAGCTGAAAAGCATTTGAACTATTTTTTATTCTTATTACTATTACTATTCAGGACATTTCTGCATGTCCTGGACAGCTTGTTGTTTTGTTGGGGTTTTTTTTGTGTGTGTTTTTTTTTTTAATAATAGTGGTTTTGATTGTAAAAACACCACCTGGTCTTGCTGGCAGCTGTGTTCTCAGGACAAATTTGGAGGTAGCTGGGGTTTCATTTAAAGCCCAAGGTCATGGAGGCATGTGATTAACTAAGTTGTTTGTTTGTTTGTTTGGGGGGTATGGGTTTGTTTCTTTAAAAAAAATTAAAAATAAAAAAAATCAAGCTTAGTTTTGTGAGGAAAAGCTTCTAAATGTGACTCCACTGTCCCCAAAGGCTGAGAAACACCAGGCAAATAAAAAGACCTTAGTGTTTGTTTTACTATTTTTCATTTCACACTTGACTGATCATTTCAGGGCATCCTTAGACATGAAACATTTCTTCAAAATACACGTGCATGCTAAGACATATACACACAGAGACTTCACACACACTTTGATGGGCTGTAAAAACAGTGAACATTGTAACTGACATCAAAAGAATGGTTCTAATATTCCTCACACCTTCTCTGTCACCCCAGCAGCTCCTTTGAACCAACAGTGTTTCCCAAGGGTCAAGAAAAACCTGGATGCTCCTGTGGACATGCCTGATGTTGCTTTACCAACTTAAGGAGCTGATCCTGGAAGACATACGGGGATGTTGCCTTCTTGCTGACACACAAGCACATGGTAAGTGACGCCCCTGAAGAGTGCCTCCAGATCCCAAAAAATCAATGGTACACACAGTGCTGCAATTCCCAACGAATCCAACAGGTCCAGGCATTGAACTCCAGCCCCAGTTCAGCACGAGGCAGCAAAGTTGGCTGTGACCTCACCACATTCACTGCAAATCCCATACAGAAGAACTGGTGGTCTTTCAAATTCTCTTAGGATTTTTTTTTTTTTTTGTATTAAAATATAACTCTATTTTTCCACATCCAAAGCTCTTTAGGATTCTAAGTTGCTCCTCTAAACAACTCTTTTTCATTAATCTGATAGGCAAGGTTTTTTTCAAAATCCCATGACATTGTTATCTAGGAATCAGATGGCAAGATGCTGGAGGACCTGTTTAACAATAGCTACTTGGTGTCCTGATGGACCACCTCATTTTACATGTTGAGACATGAGCAGCTTCATCAGTCTCAGCGGGCACCAAAGACCATAGCATCATTTCTACCCCATGGAAAGAGATTCATGCCAGGTGGTAGAAACATTTCCCCTGCAGACAAACAGGTGGTTTTCAATAACACAATCATTTTTCTCTGGACCTGCAAGGGAAGGGTATGAACCTTCCCTCCTGAATTCAGTTTTCAGGTTGGTGAAGTCGGTCTATCAGGGAACAAAACCTTGGCAAACCAAACCACCATGTTTATCCCATGTGCTCTGAGTCAGTCACATCCACCCAACCACACAAGCCTTGCTTGGGGTTTGTTCTGCAGTGTTGTGTGTCCTTGGACCTAACAAGCAGCCCCTACACATACAGCCCCTCTCCTCACTGGGGTTCTGCTGGCAACATCAGAGCTTCAAACTAAAGGGAACAGCCACCAAGTTTGTTCAATTTCTCAGCTGCTTGCCCTGCCACCATCCTAGGAGAGCTACAAGTTTCCTGTGAAATACTTCCCCTTGGTCAGTCCTCCCGTAAAGTCACCATTTGGCCACTGAAACACTTTATAAAGAGTAACTTTTCCACCAAGCCACTCCTGATACGTAGAAAGGACGTGGTCATGTCCACGCCAAGGTGGGGTACCTACAAGTATAATTCAAATGGGGACACCATGAACAAATATCACCAAAACCACTTCCCCAGCTAGCTCTCCATTTCCACAAGGGTCACGTTTTGCTCACTCATGGAGAGAACACAACACCCCAAAGTCAGTGTAAAGATGTACATCAAAGTGTCATGCTGAATACTGAGTTTGTACTTAGAGCAACATTTAACTGGGAATCAGCCTCACTTGAGAGCGGATGAAAAGTCCTTTGTGCAGTATGATACTGCCCCCAGGAAGACTGAAAAATAAACGCCATGGAACCAAAAGGTTTCAGAGGCAACAGGCACTTAGGCTGCACTGCTTGGGAGTGAGGAAGAGGTTACAGGAGGCTAATCTCAGTTTCTAGAGCACCTGAAAAAATGTTGGTTTTTGAAGACAATCCCAAGGGGAAAGCTTGTGGGAAATTTTCTAAATGGTGTGAAAGAAACACAGCTTTAAGAACTGCTAGTTTAAACAAACATTTTTGTTTTGTCTTTAACTGGAGCTAATGAAGTGCCTCACTTAGTCTGAATCGCTAAAGGGTTATAACAACTAATACCAACATAGCCTTAGGTCAAGAAGCCTGAGCTTAGCAACTACCTTTTAGTATTCAAGAGCTGCTGCAAAACAAGCACGGAAATCCGCAAAGGCTGAAGAAATAGATCCACCTTCAGCTCCACTTTGAATTCGGCTG
This sequence comes from Florisuga fusca, assembly GCA_038090715.1. Taxonomy (NCBI): domain Eukaryota; kingdom Metazoa; phylum Chordata; class Aves; order Apodiformes; family Trochilidae; genus Florisuga; species Florisuga fusca. The sequence goes on along the minus strand of JAAWXA010000018.1, from coordinate 4,100,014 downwards.
TGTTTGCTGAAGAAACAGAGGACAGTGGGAGCTTCGGTTTATCACAGCAAACACCTCACTCATTCATGCAGCTGATGCTAAATCATGTAAAAAACGCTTGAGAAAATGTGTGTGTATATATGCCATATACATATAGTATCCATATATACTTTTTTACCAGTATTAGGCAATCTAATATAATTGGGCATTTTCCATGAGATGACCTGGCTACTATCTCAGAGAAGCAAAAGAAGTGAACAAACACACCTATAGAAGAAAATTCTAAGTAGAAAAACCCCCGGATGTCCACATTTTTAAAAATATTAGGATGTTACTGCAATATGAAGCTCAGGAATAGCACTGAACTCACTTTTGTATTAAAGGTCAGGTGCAGGTTGCCTTTCTTACAGGAGGAATACAGCTGAGAGAGAACAAGGGTTCTATTTCTTTCTCCCAAAGCAAGTCTATAGCAGGGATCTCTAATGAAAGACATTGCAAGACCAGCTTCAGGGTTTTGTAACATAACATGAGGCTGCACTATTATAGACAAAATCAAGATGCTATTATGTATCTGTTTAACATTTTTTAAAATGCATACACGTTCACATCAAAGTCTGATATAAAAAAGCTGCTTTTAGAGCTTGCTGTGCAGGAAACCACTTGTGGTGACTTGTTCAATCTGCAGGTACAGTGTAACCAGGAATCCTAAGGCTGCTTTTCCCCTGACCTAAGTTGGAAATTGCTTGTTGGTAGAATTAGTGTTACCAGAACAATCCCTGGCTAGGGATTTCCTCAACAGTCCAGTGTTTTGAAACGTTCTCCCTTGGTGTACTTTGCCATTTGGAGTGAGAGAGGAGTACTCCCAGGCTCTGCTTAGAATTGATTTGACTTGATTTAACTACACTTTAACAAGCACCACTGCATTGGCTACACTGAAACAAGTTTTTTTGTTGTTGTTTTGTTTGTTTTGCTTTACAAAGTCATCCTCCAAAGCAGACAAAAAGCAGGTATGAGGTCGTTCGTTGCTAATTCTAGGACTTCAAAATCTGGTGTAACACTAGGACTGATACATGGTTACTGCAACTGGAACTAGCAAACTAAGCCCACTGTCTTCTCTGTGTGGGTACAACATACACATACAGCTGAGAAAGCTTCATATAGACTGGTGGCTGCTGCAAATAATATCCAAAGTTTTGCTTTTCCATTATTTAAGAGAAGCACTTTCCTTCAGCCAGCTAACTGGCATCAACAAATACAACCACATCATCCAGCAATTCCTGCTGCCTCCTGAGCATGTTGCCCATAATCTCCTGGGAGAAGCAGGCAGTTCCATTTTTTCTAATTCTGGGCTGGCTGTGTTTGCATCTGGGAAGTGGAGAAATGCCTAAACACAGTGTTTTTCAGACTTCACCAATAGGCAGCACATAAAACGCTAGAAATGCCTTTGATCTTGGCAAAATTAGGAGATAGGACTGTATTTGGGTCAACCACCCCTTCCTTTTGCACCCTTGTAGAAGGAAAAAAAAAAAAAATCTGACAGCAGAGCAGCACAACAAAGAGAGCATTGCTCTTTTGAATAGAGACAATAGAGCCAAGCATCTCTAAAATAAAGATATTGTGATTAGGTTATACTTTCCTTTTTTTAAAAAAACCTGCATTAATTTTGATTTCTATTTAAATAAAAATGATTAAATTTTATCTTCTAAGATGGAAATGTTGTGATAAATACTGGCCCATGGCCAAACTAATCTCTAAAGCCTACAGCTTACAGCCCCTGTTGTCTTGTATGGATATTTGAATGGCAATGGGTTTTATCAGTATTTCTAAAGGCACTCATTTAATTATGTGGTTGTAAGAATTTTCAAAACCCCAAAGAATTAACACTACCAATACATATTCATATTTCTCAAATTAATTCAACCTGAACATTTGAAAATATTAATTTTAAAAACACACTCATTTATTTTTATTTCTGTAAACACTCAGAGCTCTTTTCTGGTCTTGTTTATGCACTCATTTTATTTTTGTATAATTACAAAAAAAAAAAAAAAAATGTAGTGAGCTCTCTTTCTGTTTCATAATGCTGGTAACTGATCTCTTTCCAACAGGATGCATTACCCACCAGTGCTAACAGGAGGGCAGAGGCACCCAGCAGTCCACAACAAAGGCCACGTCCCCCTTACCTCACATGTGAGCATGGGGGAGCCCAATCCTCACCTCCTGGTGCAAACCCCCTGATTACCCCACTGCAGCTCCCAATTTACAGTGTTGTGAGACCAAAACCAGGCCAAGCAATTTCACTGAGCCATTTACATGTCAGGAATGTGAGATAAGGGATTTATTATTTTTTTTTTAAGAGCTTAGGTGCAGAACACCATGGACTCCTTCAGTGTGCATCCTTCTGAGGAGGCTTCTCCAACCCAGGCTCATTTTTGCTAAGTGCAAAAGTGAAGATGAGAAGACAGGGCAGAATATGACCATTAGTGACTCAAGTAGCTTCAGATTTAAAATAAAGTGCCACTTGCCATATAAAAGCCAACCACAATCCTATTCCATCCCGTGACCAAGTGCAGGACCACCAGCTCCCAAACCACAGCCCCCAGGGAATTGTGCTCTGCCACAGGAAAATGTTACCAACACATTGATGCCTTCCATGCCTTATGTGCTCAGAGGAGTAGGGCCCTGGGCTGCATGGGATACACAGTTCACCCACAGGTTTGTGCTGTTGGGTTGACTCCAAGCCAACCCTATGTTTACACTTGAAAAACAACATTTTTCTTTGTTTCGCTGGATGCTTGAAAAAAAAAAAAATTAAATTGCATATGGTCAGTCTAAACAGATTTTGAGGGGTTGTGTGTGTGTGTTTGGTTTTCAAATGAAGAAAAAAACATCTCAATGAAAAACAAAGCTTTGCTGTGATTTGCAAAACACTGAGCATCAGGGAGGGCCTTGGGGTTATTTTACACATAAAAGAAAAAGCTTTGTAAATAAAAAATGTTCTTACCAAAGAAATTGGAATGTTTTACTTAAAAATGCTAAAATAAAACTAGTCTAACTGAAAATTGGGGGAGGTGATTTTTTTTTTGCCAAACTGTTTACTCTGTATAATTAATTTTGATTTCCCATGTTCTACACACAGCCTATAGCAATATGGAGATCATCAAAAGAGAAGCCACAGCACCGCTCTTCCTGGGCCCCTCTACACAAGGAGCAGTTTTGCAAGGCCAGGGTTTTAAAACAAAATACCAAGTGTTCTGCTTGAGCAATCAGCACTCTGACATCACACCTCAGGTATGCAGCACTGTGCCCTTTTGACAACTGTTTGCCCAGTTTGACAGGGCACCAGGTACCTTAATTAGGACTCTTCTCTGCAAACGCTGGTACAATTATTGTGGAACCATTCTAAGGTATATAGCAGCCACGGGAGAGATAATGACATTTTATCTTCTTTCAGCTGTCACCCAAACCAAACAACTCACAGGTAAATACTGTTACTCCTAAAAAAGGAATTATCATTTCGATTAGCAAGCAGAAGCAGCAAGATGATTAAACATTTTGAGGAACACAAAACCTGCCCTACTCCTTCAGCATCTACCTTCAAGAGTATGTCAGGTAATTGATGGTTTTAGGCTTCTTACAGCCCACATACTTCTATCAGTTTAACATAAGTAATAACAAAACTAAATTCCCTATACTACCACTAAGGCTGCTTAAAGGACTTGCCTTGCTGCAGGAGCCATGACATAGGGGACTGAAATCTCTAATGAAATGCCTCGTACATTGATTTATGCAGCTTTAGTGGTACCATTAACTGAAAATTGTTCTTTTCATGGGCTTATAGAGAATCTGGTGGCTGTCATTGTTCATGATTCAGTGAGAAGACTGGGCCTAAAATTACTATTGCATTTGGGTGGATAAGGGAAGGACGGAAATCTGTCCTCATTTTGTGTTAATATTTCATATAACAACAAATATAAACCTTCTCTATCTAATAATATATTAGATTCCATCACTAACACAGCTGTCACTGGGTAATCTCTTTAAAAGTCTTATTTTGAAAAAAAAAAAAAAAATATTTTTTGGTAATAGTAGGGGATATTTTTGGGAAAAAAATGCATACATACACAAAAATATTTATATAGCCATGTATGCATATATGTGTGTGTGTGTATAAGAATAACCAGGCAGTAAGCATTTTAAATTGTATTTCAGACACTAATGCAAGCAGCTAATCCTATTTACATTCATATTAGCCCTGGGTATCTTTTTCCCTAAGATTTACACATTTGTATGCTTGCATGACTTGAACTGCTTTTTGCATGATATCAGTACTTTTGTAATTTAAATCTATAAAAGGCAATTTCTTTTAAATATACTTCCTAACAGTGGGTGAAAGAAGCACTAAACTTATTTGAGAGCTGTACACATCAGTAAACATGTGCACTGAACTCCAGGCAATGTGCTGTGAGAGAATTAATCTTATACTGTATTAGCTAAACAGAAAGATTCTGGGACTCAAAGTAACAAGCACAGAAAATATCCATATGTTTTCTGCCTTCTACCTAGAAATATATGTATTTTTTTAGGATCACACTTTCAAAAATCCAAGCCTTTTTTTCCAGTGAGTGCTAAATTTGATATTTTCTTACCTTACTCTTTTCAAAATTTGTAACAGAGTAATCCATTAAAGTACTAATTAGTTTTACTGATCTCTGACTCTGTTCCTGTAACTTCTCACTGGAATTCTGAGCACCATCATGGGGATGCACTTTTGTTTAAAAGTCTCTCATCTGTCTGTACTCCCTACAAATACACGAAGGGCAGAGGTAAGGATTATCTTGGTGAAATAGCAGGAATTAGGAGGAATCTTTTTTGTAAAAGACATCAAAATCAAGAAATTGTATGAGCAAATCTTCAGATATGCTTGAGTAGGACACTACTTGAGGTGGGTTGTGTGCAGTAACTGATAAAGCTTTGTTTAGGTTTTTTTATATGAAAACAAAGCTTGAGTGTGGGGGAAGAGACTGATTTTGAAAACTATTATCAAAAAGGTAGGCTGACTTTTCATGCCCTGTTGACATGTTCCACACAGGCTGAACATCACATTTTCCCCTTTCTTCTGTAGGTTAAATCCATCTTCTGCCATGGCCTTGTCTCTCTTTCACTCCTTCCTTTCTTCTTCCCTGATCCCAGGCTCTTCTGCTCAAGCCCCCCTGTGCTCTGCCCACCTCCCCACGTTACCTGTGAACCCTCAGTGTCCCCTCTTTCCTTTGACTTTCAGAGACTCTTACATGCCTCTTCCTGTCTTGCTTGTCAATGCCATCTGACAAAAATGCCTTTATAACTGTTTCTGCGATTACTCATGCACAAAAATACATTTGGAACCTGTTGGACACAAATATTTGCAGATTTCTAATGTCCTTTCTAGAAAAATCAGCCATTTGCAGAGAAAAGGGAGGAGGTGGTGAAGATTTGTTTCTCCTCCCAGCTCTAAATTATGCCAGGACAACCTTCACCTCAAAACAAGCCCCTGTAAATTCTCTGACAGTCTGATAACCTGTGTATTCATGGGCTTTTATTTCTAGACATCTTTAAAAATAAAGATCCCATTGCCTCGAAAAGTGCAGTTGACAAACTTTTCCTGAACGAGTGAGCAGCCTAAAAGGAGTTGGGAATTTCCCATGTTGTGTCATTGTGTTCTTCAGACCAGGAGACACACACTGCCAGCAGCACCAGGGTGTTTCCTGCCCTTTTTTCCCTTCCCAAGGAAGGGGCCACAGGCACAGCTCTGGGAAGAAACTCTCTCATAAGAAAGGTTCTTGCAGGTTGCCCTTGAGACACTCTCACCCAGTGCATCCAGAGCCAGTTCAGTGTGACCCCCTCCCACCCATCCTTTAGGAACCACATCTGCAGAGAAGTTCTTCTATTTTAGTCCTAGCATTATAGACTTGAAAACCAAATGCAAATAGTGGTTTGGTGATTCCTAGGTCACCCCACAGGATCAATGAGGATCGGTCTCTGCTCTTTCAAACAAACAGGTTTTATGCAGCTCTTCCTTCTATGTCAGATTTCTTCTTCACCATTTTTTTTGGAGTGGGGAGGGAGAGAGATGGAAAGAAGGTGAAGAGGAGGAGTGGTGAGGGGTGAACCAACAAACAATGGGAGGGAACTGTCTTGCTAGGTTTCAGAGCCTGGTTTTGTTCCAGCCAGTTTCAAGTACTGATATGAATATGAAGTCGCTGGCAAACTAACAGCCTCAACTTTAGTTAAAAGAACTATAAATCCAAAATGAATGTATAAATAATATGCAACTGTCTAGACAGTATAGGTCACTTGCAAAGAGACTGGGTCAGAAAAAGATTGTCCATCAGCCAGACAACCATAACTGATTCTGATGCTAAATAATGGTTTAGATATTCAGTATTCTATATATGCGAAAGGCTTCACTGAGCATTGGATCTTCCCAACCAAAGTAGCCTTCCACTTATACATATCTTTATGCAGCTGTAAGAAAATGCATAGGCTATTTAAACATTAAAATTAATGCCAAAATAAAAAGCTATTTAGCAAGGGACTGGAACCGACCTATGTAATTGGCTTTGGTAAAGCAAAAATAACTATCGTACTCTACCCTCAATAAACAACCTAATCCTACCAAGATACCAACAGAATCTTAAAAAGGGAAAGAATTAAAACTTTAAGCTGACAACAGAAGTTATTTCCACTTACAGAATCAGTTCACAGACACATTCAGGGAATTGTGTGACACAATGTCCTACTTTGCACTCACATATTTCAGAGCATGCCAGCTCTCAGGTATCACAAACATAGCTGTGCTGACTACATGTGTTCTGGAATTAGTCTAATCTTTTAGAAAAAGAAGTAGGTGATCTTCAGAGCTTTCAGGATATACAGTAATGTTTGGCAGGACCAGGGATAATAGCCAAGACCCATATAAAATATAATTTAGAAACAAACAAAACCAATTTAAAAATGCAGGGACTAATCCTGTTCTCGATGACAAATACTTATTTCCACCCAAGAAAAAAAGAAATCAGGATCTACACAGCTAAAATGTTACATTTTGGGAATTTATTTGCAGGTTTTGGAAGTGAGAGATCCTATTAGCTGGTACTATTCTTTCTTTCTCCATTAGCAGCCTACAGGCAGAGATTTAAGACTTGTATGCAAACAGATTATGCCAAAATAGCTATTTCTGAATAACTTCACGTGTAGGCACTTATTCTGGAATAAGAATACAGTTATTCAAAAATACCTAGCCCTACTTTAAATTCAGACCCTCCATTAATCCAAATTAGCTCTCAGACACAGCCATGGCTTAGGCTATGAGAAGCCTGGTGTTAACAACCTTGTGTAAGAGCCCTCTCCAGCCCCTCTCACCCAAATCAAACGTATCCAGAGTTGCACTGTGGGGAGAGCAAACTTGGGCTTACACTGTAAATTATTTTCATCTTTGAATCTGTTTTTCTTGTACCTTTTTTATTATGATTTCATGTCAGCTGTTCAAAGTGGCTCTGTCACTCCCATCAGGTATCCCTACTGCACACGATTAATTTCATGAACCAAGGTTCAAGCATGCACTGTTGGATTGGAAATAAATGCATTTGAGTCTGTAAAGCACAGGTCTATAAACTCTGGGAATTTTGGGGGGCAGTACAGAGTCGTCAGTGCTGCAGTGCAAATAGAAAGGTTTTTCATTTTGGGGGTGTCACCAGCATTTCACCAATTTTAAAGTATTGTCCAGTCAGGCATATAAAGTGGAGCTTTTCTGTAAAAGTCAAGTAGAAAAAAAAAAACTTAGCCGTGCTTCTTTGAAAAACATGACTTAGAAATAAGTGTTATTTTCTTCCAGGTGCCATGGCTACTTCATAAACAGAGTTTAAGTAAGTAACTCCAAAGGCTTGTCTACACTTGAAAACTAATTTGGATCAAGAGAGAAAGTTGAATGTAGAGTACAATGTGTTTTTATAAAGTTGTTCCCTTTGTCATAAGTCCTCAGGTGTTTTTTTTAAATAGATATTCCTTAGTAAAAAGTACCTTGAATTACATATACAACACACAAAGCAAGAAGATGTTCTTGTAGATATTTTTTTTTTTCCAAACACAGAAAACCACTAGAATCCAAGTTCCACTTTAAAAAAAGTGTCATGGTGTAACAAATTTCAAGCATGGTCTCTCCCTCCACATTTCTCATCCACCATTCCACCAGTATAAAGCTAGCTCATTACTGACAGCAACCATAAAGTATGCTTATTGCTTAAAAAGAAACTATAAAATGCAAAAGGAAATATAACATCTGCTAACCAGCTGGTAAAGAAAAATGCTGCAATCTGTTTTGTTTTGGGGTTGGTTTTTTTTTTTGTTTTGGTTTGGTTTTTTTAAAGAAGGATATTTTAGGGCTGTAGGGCGCAGATTTTGCCAAAATTAAAGGGCCAGCTGCAAAAAATGCCATTATTAAGGTGTCCCCTCACAAGGGAGAGAAAACACAACCAGAAACTAGGGTGTGTTTCTGAGCACTCTCTCAAACTGGGCTTTCCCCTTCCATGTTAAAAGGTACAGACAAGTCCCAGAATGTTCAAAATACAAATGAATGACTATGGCATGAGCTGTCAAAAAATTACATGACCATTCCCTTGTCCTCAGAGTCCAAACTGTGGTTTAGCACTTCAAAAAGCACCCAGAACTGGGCTAAAGTCACTGCTGTTCAATGGGAACCCATGCCCAGCACTTTGAGAAGACCTATGGCCTGTTAGGAAGAGTGATCAATACCTGAATGAAAAAGCAAAGAAAAAAAGATAAAAAAAACACCAAAAACCAAGCAGCCAGGCTTTACTCTGACTTCTTAAAATACTCTGTCCAGCTTAGCCAGAAGAGCAGCTATTCCTGCTTAGCCCTGGGACAGACAGCTCACAGATGCCCACCTCCAGGAGACAAATCAGAGCTCTGGACTCACAGATACAGCAACTCTCTTGTGAAGGAGAGTAAAATTCTGCCTTTTATCTTCTGCTTTTTGTACTGGTGGGGTGCAGGCACTTATTTTGTCCCTTTGTCATGTGCCCGACTCTTCCCACATTTGCAGGGTTGTCCCTAAGCAGCTGTGACCACTGCAGCTGCACCAGCCCTTTGCTGAAAGTCAACCCACAATGATCATTGCCTTTTAATAAAGCTGTTTCCAGGTACCTCCTGAGCACCCAACCCAGACCTTCTGGCAGTCCCTGTGTGAGAAACATCCCAGGCACAGAAAGCAAAGCCTTAGTGACATCGACTCACCTATTTTCCTACATTCCTTAAACACAAAACTCCTCTGCTTTCATACCTGTTGGCACAGGACAGCACCACTGCAATAGGTTTCTAGCACAGCAAAGATGATAGTGTGCTGAACAACAGAAGTACTGTTCATGGTTTGCCTCCAGTTTAGCCTCAGCTTAGAGCTCACTGCTGGCTGGAGCACCAATGCCACTCAGAGCAAGAGGGCAGGAAGGGTGAAGGACCAAAGCATGACAGAATAATTGAGCTTAATCTGATGTGAAACCACATGCAGCAGTTACACCACTGCAGCTTCTGGCTCCAGAGGCAGCTTCCTGCTTCATTTGCCATTTTCTGCATGTCCTGACACAAGGCACTGCAAGTGTGCCATGCTGCACTTCTGTCCCAGCAGACTGAAAAGAGAGACACAGGAGAAAGGGACAAAACCTGGATCCCTGGCAATGGAAGTGTCCACTCATATTGCTGAAAATAACTCTGTTCTGTTGGGAATGTCAGGGCATCTGCATGCATACTTGGGTGTGTTAGTGTTCTAACAAGGAGAGTCACCCCAAGGGAACCAGGGGATGGAGTTCATGGCCCTACTATTTCCTACTTGCTTCCCAAACTCCATCTAAGCTGACTAGTTAGCTGTTCATTGCTTTAAAATTAAAATTTGGAAAATGCAAAGCTAATATTGAAAGAAAATCTTACTGCCATTTTCAACTAAACTTTAAAACAATACTTAGGATGACTGTAAATATGCAATTAATTTATTTCTGAGTTAATTCAGTTGCCCCTGCAAACATTTTTTCATCTGGGGTTCACTTATTTTCCCTCAGATCTGTTGATGTTTGATGTACCTGAGGACCAATATACCTTTATGATCCAGAATTAAGAGTTTTCTTAGTTACTGTTATCTATCAAGAAGAAGCAAAGCAACATTAAAAACAAAGCCACTCTTCAGTGCTTTCTTAATAGAACATTTGTTTCTTTTGCATTCAGAGAGGAAAAACCCTTTAGCTTTACCAGCTTTTTGTATATATTTTCTCCCTCCTAAATCCTAACATTGGGATGCATGCTATAATATTTTTAATGGGGGGGAGGTACTGTTTTAATCAAAAAGACTAACAATCTGTTACAAATTCAGTGATGGAGAGACATGCCAACTTTCCTGCGGGTGAACCACGAAGGCAGTGTCACCAACTGCTCTTACAAAAACCAGAAAGATTTGTAAGTGAGAGAGATCCACATAACCAGAGGCATGAGAGGAAACTCTCTGGCAAACCTGCTTTGAGTTTAATGGTACATGGAGCATCATGTTGTACAGTCCTTTAGACCACGATGTCAATAGACTCAGTGAGGCTTTTTGTGCAGGGTGCCATTGAAAATCAACACACAGTCTGTAAAATTAAACACCAGTAATCCTTTGCAGAACTGAGGCCATATTTAGTTAACCTTTTGCAGAAAAATAAAAATCTTAAGGTTATTTTCTAAGATTCTATTAAGTCCTGTTGTATTTTAATAGGAATGAGGATTTTATTTCATGTTTTTGACACTCAATATTTACATGGTTGAAAGGAAAACAAAATATTAATCCAATCTAATCTTTTAGGATCAAAATCCCAAACAACACATGTGAGAAATGCTGAGGAACAGATAAGCAAGAGAGAAGGTCTTTTATATACAGCCTTGCTCACAGTGAAATCCATTTTAAGAGTCTAACATTAATGAGAGCTTTAGAGACTAAAAAAGGAAATTTATTTTTTTTTTTCCCTTGTAGAACACTTTGAAGAACAAGTTGCATTCAAATTTCTGTCACTGAAGACAGCTCAAGGATAACATTAGGAAATCATGATCATAGAGATGCCAGAAAAATTAGTCAGAATGTATCATGCTGCCAGATCGATCAGGGAAAAGAAGAACATGGTCTGGACAGCAGAGAAAAGGAAAAAACAAACCACATTTTTAGGACAAGAAACCAGAAAAGAGAGGGTGTTTTCTTGTATTTTTTTAAAGTTACAAGAGTAAAGTTAAAAAAAAAATAAATGTGCATTTCACCTCAACTGACTGTCTTGGAGGAAATGACCTTCCCTAGGGACTGCCCCGAGTTGTTCTCTCACCACCCGTAGGGCAGTTCATCACAGCCAGACTGGAATGTTCCTGTGAGGTGAATTGTCACCTCAACAGCAGCTCTGCTGAGTGGTTTTACACCACTCTGAGCACAACTTCTGAGGATGCCATTTTTGCTCATCTCTAGGAAAAAAAGTCCTAGCAGGATGCAGACTGAGTGGTTTTACACCACTCTGAGCACAACTTCTGAGGATGCCATTTTTGCTCATCTCTAGGAAAAAAAGTCCTAGCAGGATGCAGACTCCGTTCTCTCTTCCCTGCTGAACCGTCTCTTTGAAACCAAGAAGCTGCTGAGCAAACCATCACACTCCAGCTGACAGACCTCTAAAGCTACAGCTGATTCATTTTTCAATTTTACTGACTTACAAATAACACTGAAAAATACAAAAAAAAAGGTTGAAGATGTGGGCAGTAGCATTCTAGTCTGATCTCCTTCCTATCCACAGAAATCTTGAACATATGAACACAAACTGGAAGAGTTGAGGAAGGGATCCAGAGAGGAAACTTACTGTGTCTGGGGAAAGGGAGGTTTTATGAGATATGAACATCCTGTTCCAGTTTGACCGTTAATTGTGTCATGTCACCTCAGCAAGCAATGCTAAGGGTGAAGAGGTATCTCAGAAGAACATTGTGCATTACCATTTTTCATAATATGGAAAAAGAAGCTTTACCAAGATGCCTTCAGGAAGCTGCAAGGAGTGATGTCACCTTAAAAATCAATACATATAAGGGAAATAATAATAATTAAGCTAGTTTAAACAACAGAAGTTAAATGTTCAGAAGCCTCATGGTCCCACAGGATCAAGAAAATGAAGTGATGCTGTGCAGAACAAGCACTTCTGGGTCTCAGCCTGACCCTGTGCTCATCAGTATTTCTATTTCTGCAAAGGCTTTCAGGGCAAGAGATAAGGCCAAATTCATTCCCATTTTTTGGCTTCCTCTAGGCAAAGCCACTCCAGCAGTTTTGGCCCCAAATCTCCATTCTAACATGGGAAATGATGTACAATTTTAAGTCAGGCATTTCAACACAGTGGGAGCACAAGGATAGCTGCCTCTGTAACTGCTGCTGTGCTCCTTGTTGTACTCCCTCTTCTTGAAAAAGTTGTTCAGCAGCTTTCTGAAAAGGGGCTCTGAAAAGAAATGTGTGATTTAAAGAAAACTGAACAGGGAGGTGTTCTTGACAGAAAGGGATCAAATCTCATGTCAGTCAGAGTACAGCAAACTATCTTCCACTCTGCCAGCTGCAATTTGCTCGTTTCCTACCAACGAACTGTCCTCAAAAAAAAAAAATTGCTACACAAAAATCTATTGAAGCTCCAGCACCAAGACAGATTTAGTTTATTCCTAAGTCACCTGCCCCAGATTCACTGGATTATATCAACAGATGCTCGATAATATGGCAGAAGAGACCACACAGAAGGTAATTGTATCCATACTACCTACCGGAATGAAAAAAAAAAAATAAATTATGTATGGCAAGCTTATTAACCAAGAAATTCACTCTCTTTACCTACTGACACAATGAGTTGTGTAGTTTCTTGAGATTGCCTTCTAACTTAATTCATTTTGCAGACTACTTTTCTCCAAGTTGTCTATACATGGTAAATTATCTGTGTTTCAGACACACACATGCATGGAATGGTCCTGTAGATTATGTGGTATTGGTTTTGTACCCTCTTGACTGAAACAAACAAGTAGAAAAGTCATGAGAGCTGCTGCAAACTCTCACCAAGAGGGAGCCAGAGCTGACAAAGACACTAAGATGCATTTAAGGCTGCTAAACTTTCTGTTCTTACAACAAGAGCAAACATGCCTGAATCACAGGTCATTCCTTGGGCAATTAAGTGGAATTTATACTTTGATTCACTGTTACCTTTATAATATTGCATGGTGAGTGTACACAGGCATAGCTCTTGTTGTGAAATATGACATTTTTACTGGTTTATTTAATTGCTTCTGTGCAGGGAGCAACCATTTCAGACTGATCCTTCTGTGTCACATAGCATCACTTCAGAGTGGAGCTAATGCTAGCACAAACACTGGAGTACAGGGGAGTACATGCAATCACAACTTGCAGTCACACTTTTACAACCACAGCCAAAGCAGCTACATTAATTTTAATTTTGAAGCACTCATCACACCATCCTGTACTGCCTTTGTCCTAATTTTTTACCCCTGGCACCATAGCTCTGATCGACACCACAGAAATATGTAGGAATCATGGCTACTATGGTAAAATGTCAAAATAACAACCCAGATTGTAGACCATTAAGCTGCTTCTGGGTATTGACTGAAGCAGGAGGTTCCTGTAACATTCAGACACTCACAGAACTGCAGAGCTCAGGCAGTACTTTATGGCAAACAGAAGAATATGGCCCAGTTCAACTTCTCCAAAAAAAAAAAGCTTTATTGGTCCATTTCAGGAAGAATTCTGTTACGTTCAGTTCTATTGAACATCCATAATTCCCCGTTCAGAATATACATATAAACACAGTGCCAGTGTCCAAAGAACATGGGTTAATCACAGTCTGGTAATTCCAAATAGCAGTAAATCTTCAGGCAACATAAATATGCATTTATTACCTGGATAAGTTAGGTACTGGAATCAATAAGTGGGCATGAATTGGAGGAGATACCAGTCTCCATGCATCTGCCAATTTAACTGGAAAGGCTCACAAAGCCTTCAATTGATACCTACAGTCAAATTATTACCATATCAACATGATGCTAAAAAGTTTACTTAGAGTGAGCAGCCTCATTTGCTTTGTCATTCTCCAGTCCCTTTTTGACTCAGTATTTCTTCCACTATTCACATTCAGCAATGGTACTACAGTGTATGGGAGTAGACTGCTCACTGTTTCAAGTTGCCACTGTCATAGCAAAGTAACTTCTCAAAGGTACTTGAAAAAATGTTCTTTTCCCAGTTGCTGAATATATTCAACTCCCTGCTTATGAGCAAAGATAAGATATCTGAGTAGGGCAGCTATTTGACTTTTCCCTGCTACGTTACAAAAACCTACAACATTAAATACTAGAGTAGAGTGCAAGGAGTAAGTTCAAAAGTGAAATGTTCCCCAAATCCAGTAGGTATCTGTAACAGCAGGTTTCACTTAAAGTGGATATCACTTTACTGGTTTTAACAAACTTCAAAGTAAGTGTCCTAATGCTACTCATTTTGTGTGTCTGTTTTACATCAGTCACAATTCAGTATCATGGTTTCACTTCTGCCTGATACTTATCATAAATTTTTGTAACTGGAAAGCACACTTAGTATATGGATTAAATTAAGAATGGTTTTACAAAGCAGCATGATAGCAGACATTTATGTTACTAACTCACTTTTTTACATATCTGCTGATACGTTGTTAGGGCATGTAAAAAAATATGGTATGGTAATCCATGCCACATACATCAGCAAGATAAATACATTTAGCTGAAACAGAATCAAAGAATCAGAAATCAGTTTGATGAGGCTCAGTTTCAAGTCACTGAAATACAGGCAATTTTTTTCACGTAAAACTATTAATTTTCAATTCATTATACCACTAATTCAATGGGAAAAAGGCTAATTTTAATAAAATTAAGAGTCAGTGCTGACAGTGAAACCTTATACACACAGAAATCTATTCTCCTAGGAATGCAGCCTGGGAGTGAGAGCTGGAATACTGAAATGGTATTTCCCAACACAGAAATTTTGCAGTATTTGCCTGCACGTGGAATGGCTGGGATGATACCATAGTCCTTGGTCTTACTTTGAAGAGCATGACTGTAATGTCAGCATCTGCAAGGCAGTTTAGGGGAGTTAAAAACACACCTGCCAGCAAAGTCCCACACATGCTACACACCAAAGTTTCTTTGTTCCTTTAGAAAACATCAGTTCCTCTCTTCTACAAGTAAAACAACAAATGAAGAAGGATTGGGGAGTAGAGGACTGCCCTGATTCTCAGTTATAACTTATTATTATGCCTCAGTCCTCTTCCAAAACTCATGCCACTGGATGCCCCAAGTTACCTTCACAATTTTTGGGACAGAGAATGGCCAGTGCAAAAAGTGCAAACTGGATTTAAGTAGCTGTCATTAAAGAGGTAGCACATCTGGCCCATGAAGCTCTCTGAGTTCAGACATAGCCTGAAGAAGGGATAACAGGGAAAGAGCAGTAGGGAAAGGCACAGCAGACGCTCTGCTAAAGGACACAAAGCAATCCCATTTTTTCAGTCACATTCCTTCAGGTGCCAGCATCCCTCAGTGCACACATATTCAGTGGCAGCAGAGAGCAGTGGAAGTACATTTTGCTCTTTTTTCCTGTGTTTGATTCAGTCTGGATAGGATGTTCATTGCTGTCATTCAAAAATCTCCCTGGTTAGATCCTGAAGCACAGTTTTTCCAAGGCTAAGGAGCACATCACTCGAAGTGGTTGCTCACAAAGTATTTTTAACCTGGAGACCTTTTTTTACAGCCATGTCCCCCAGGATGTAGACTCATTAACACAAGGCATTATTAAACCTGATGTAAAGCCTGTAATTCCACTAGAAATATTTGATTCTGCCTGGGTCAGCTACCCTGTTTCCAGCTGCTCTAGGACACGCACACAGTAAAGGGACAGTTGCCAGTCACTAAGGATCAGCAGCAGACATTGGTAAATGGGAAGGTAAAGATCTTCCTGGTGATCCCAGGAGCAAATGCTCACACCAGATGCATTTCCAAGGCATAATTAAATTGTTCCTTTAGGCTGTAACAAAAACCAGCCCCTGATTTTAGGAGCATTTCATTGATCTAACAGTATGAAAAAGGCTGAATTCCACAAGAAGGAAAAATTTTAGTAGGAACACACATAGTTGAACTGCAGGACTTTTCTTCTTCTCCCTCTCCATATGGACCTTGTCTCTGGAAGCAGACAGAGGTCTCAGAAAGGCTGAGCATCTCCTATGCCACAGTACCACATACAACCACCTGCCTTTATCATAGCAGTTATGCTTCTAAGACCTTACAAAGAGGGACCTAAGGAACAGCAGACTGCACAGAGCCTGCAGTCTTTAATGCCAGCTCTGCAGATGGCAGAACTCGACTGCAAGCCAGGCCTTCTCCCTCTTTCTGTGCAAAAAGGTGGCAAGTAAATTTCCTCCTTGCAGTTTCCAACTACTGCAAAGTCTTCTCCACAGTACAAGTGAACAGAGAACTCTACCTCTGACTTCAAGTAGATAACAACATCTTCTAGGTAACTATCACTGCTGTTTGTCTCCATCCAATACCCTTTAACTGAAGTTGCTGCTTGAGTACCAGTTGATGGTATAACAACAGGAGAACAGAATGCACAAGAGCAGAAATTATATTTTCCTGTGTCCTCCTCCTCCTGTGTCCAGGTACATGCAAGTACAGTATTTACAACTGTCAGACACCAGCAGCTGGCATCCAGAAATCAGAGCTGTTCCCATCCAGAAGGAATTACAGTTTTTTGTAATTTTGAGATTATACAAAAGTTAGTAGTTTCAGAGAACAACTACTTTAATAAGCTTACAGAAAAGTTATTTGTGCTGTGGAGAGCTCCTTTGAAACAGTAATTAAATTACTTGAAAAATCTACAACATCTAGCACACATAAAAGGAGGCCCCTCATGTACTGACTTGTCCAACAGTTATAAAGATGTAGGGAGACATGAAAAGAAGATGCTGAAATATGTATAACCAGAGTTTGAGAATAATAGGAGCCAAAATGATACAATATCACAGATCTTCAAAGTCTTTATATACTGCTAGAGGCCACAAAAAAAAAAAAAAAAAAAAACCAACAAGAAACCACCACAACTTTCAACTGTTTATATCAATCCTTTGACTCCTATTTAGACTGCATGTTTTTCAGGGGCAGAATCAGCTGCCTTAGATGCATGCTGGTCCACATGCCATGCCCCTAAGCCCATAACTCATGCTCCTGGATGAGTTACTGCAGTATCTGTATCAATATCTATCTGTACCACACAGTACCACACTCACCAGACACTGACCACCCAATTTCACAGCCTGCCCAGACACAGCACCAGCAGCAGCCAGCATGCCTGTATCCACACTGTGGCAGGCCAGCACTTAAGAGATTCTCTTTTTCATTTACCCTTTGAGCTTCTGTTTCTACAGCCTGTCTTCAGGTGTGTTTTTGCTGTCCCACACTGAGCTGCAGAGCTCTGTGAACAGGTGGGGACATGAAGATGCTCTGAGGAGGAAGACAGAAAATTTACACAAGGTGCAAGTCCAATTCAAAGAATAAAGACAATCCTTTCAAAAGCAGAAATTCATCTACTTCCACACTCCCGTTCAAGCAACGAGTTTCTACTGCTGCACAGATAGGGAAGAATTTTTTTTTTCCACAGAAGAGAACAATTTCCAATCCCCCCATGCCAGACATTTATTTTGCAGGCCAGTTTAGGAGGAAAGCAATTGTCACCATCAGGATTTGAATCCATCCTAAGAGAAGAGAGATGTGCACCCCCTAAATTTCTCAGCTACAACATGTTTAAAATTGACAGACAAAATGTACAGACAGTCCTCTGTTCCATAAAAGAGTTTACCCAAACAGCATCCCCAAAGGCCATACCCCTGTGCTCTATGTACAGTGCAGCATAATTTCCTGGCTCAGGCACCATTTCTGGTGCCCATATGTTGTGTTCTAGCCACCCACAGTGAGAGACTTACTGTCTGGAGATACCTGCTTGCATGTGGAATTCATGACATATATGCTACATCAGAAACCATTAACAAGTACCAAGTGGACAAGAGCTTAACAAAGAAAACTACTGCTTTGTGCCATAAAAATGAGAGAGCCAGACACTTTGAAAGCACAAAGTTTCCTTGAAAGACAAAGCACATTACAGTAAATATCCATTCCTATTCACTACAAATGCTATCTTATAAATCTACATAAGAATTTGGATAAATTATTGCAAATTTGTCTTTTCTTTTAAAGATATGAAATGCCATAATCTTTCATCAGTAGGTCTTGAATAAAATCTGCTGCTGATTTGAACCACTCTATCCTACCTAGCAGCATGTATGAAGATGAAAAATTTCTTCTAGACAAGGAATTTAGCAGCCCCAGACTACAATGATGCACCCACACATGAAGCTCCAGAGCAGCCACAGACTCCATAGGATACACTACCTTTGGTTTGCCCATGGAAAACCTCTGGGGAACAAGAACACTAAGATTTAATAAAAACATAGAAAAGAAAAGCAAGGGTGAGACAATAGATGTCAGCAGCAGCTGTCCAATATAGTGTTCCTGGGTTTTCATTGTCTTACAGCCTACAAACTTTCATTCTTATTCTTGCTATCTGTGCATCTAGCAGTCACCAGAAGCTTTGAAGGACTTCAGGTGACCAGCACCAGGCACTGTGACCTGCCACTTCTTTAGGGATAACCCTGGAATTCAGCCTCTGTTTTGGCCAGTGAACCAATAAATAATAAGCCTTTCACTGACCTCTGCAGCAAGAGCTCTAGCTGTACCTGGACTCCAGCAAAACCCCAAATTCAGCAAGTCAGGAACTTCACTGGCTCTTAGTTGCTTTCCTTAATTTCCCATCACGGGCTGGTCCCCATTCAAGCCAGTCTTTCACCCATGACTAGGCTGCCACCAGCCATGAGGGAAAAGAACAAACTTTCACTGACTTGGTCAAAGTAATTATCCAGAACCCAACAATTTTATGATTGGAGATACTGTCAAGAATTCTCTCCATAAATTTAAAAGGCTCTTCAGATGAGGACTGGATTTCCACGTGATGCCAACCTCAGAGGGAAGCACCCTGGGAATGCAACTCAATCCCAAGGAACTCTCCTCCCCTCTGTAGGCAAGCCAACACCACAAGGTACAGAGAAACTGGTCAATAGCAGCAAAGGAACTTCTTGCCCCAGACACCCATAAAGTCACTGAAAAGAAAGAGAAGTTTTCCAAAGAGAGGAAGGTGTAGCAAATTTTGTCACTATATTTTTCAGGCTTATGGCAGTGAAATGGAGAGTTTATGCAATGGATTTGGAGGCTGAGCCTCCATCTGTCCCAGAGCCAAGAGCTCCCTTTTGCAGCACCTTGTCAGATTAGGTACCCAGCAACCTTAGTTCAAAGGAATTCTTGACAAATGTTTTGTCAACATCTCTGAATGCAATACTTGAGATGAACCTTCTCTAGAAATGATAAATAAACAAACAACCCTGATAGGGTAAAACACTAATATAACATTTTAAAAATAATTAAATGCAGTAAAGATTTGTTCAAGGTATAAAGGGTAAAATCATTCCATTTTTCAGGTGAACTTTACACGCAATTTTTACAAATATGCAGTTCTCACAAGCCTGAAAAGGTTGACTTACAGGATATAGTGAAAGAGAAATCCTGGATTCATCAGGGAAAGCAGAGCATTTGCTAAACGTTTTAGGAAGTTTTTTTTAAACTCAAGTAGGATAGTTCACTGACTGTGTAATAGTTCCTCCCAAGGTAATTTGCTGTGATGCTAAAAATGGTCCCAGAATATCAGAGGCAAGATTTTACGATAAAACTAAAAAGCGTATAAATTATGGTTGGCAAAATAACCAAGGATAACACTAATTTATGTAAATATGTACTACACAATACAAAGAAATATTCATTTTTGAGGAGCATATAATAAGATTTAAAATCCCGCTGATTAAAGCAAATAGCCTTTTTAATGCATTTTGGGTTAGATGGGGAACGTTTCCAACACGAAATAGAATTTTCTTAAGTTCAAAATATAAATAAAAGAAAATTAAAGAATTAATTAGAAACAACAAGCTGTACTTCTGATCACAGCCAAGAATACAAATGAGATAAGATAAAAAGGAATTTAATATCAACTATTGTCTATCACCCACCTCATCTGCTTGCGTGATCACAACTTCTGGGCTGCTGCTGCTACTGCTGTCATCTTTTCATCTTCATGCTGAGCTTCATCTGTTCCTCCAGGAACAGACAGATCCGAAGAACCACAGTCTAGCACTTCACCAACAAGCTCCTCATCTTCTGGAAAGTCAGTGCTCAGTGAAGTCTCATTCTTCTACAAAGGCTGACAGGGACTCTTTGTTAGCACCATGCACACTGTCAGAGGTTACCTGAGCCTCGTCAAAGGTCTGGTGTCTCAGGATGACAAACTTTGTTCCCTGTTGAACAAAGAAAACACAAGACATAAAGGGCCTTTCAATAGGACACCCACTTCTTTAGCTTTGCCATGAACTGTATTTGATACATAAGGGATCCTAAGCATGTACGATGCCAGAGACTAGAAAGTTTCAAAGCCTGAGCACTATCTTTCTCAGGGAAAGGATTCTGCAAAACAAAATTATTACAGCAACATTCATCTATTTCCACAGAGGAATCCTTTACACACACAAAAAAGAGAGAAACCTCCACACATTCTATATCAAACAAACAAGCAAGTCTGGGCAAGAGGAGGAATTTTTAGAATGCACTCACTACTACCACAAGACTCAGACTATAGTCTCAAGTTGAAGCACTGAAGGGTTTTCTTCCCTCCTCTGAAACACCTGGTGTGGGCTGCTGCTCAGAGCAGCCAGCAGAGCTCCACAGCCCTGTAATCCATCAGGGAAAAGAGTTCCTCTGTCTGGGAAGTTGTCAGAGTGGTACTGACACTGCAATTAAACTCCTCTTATTAGCCTTGTGTTTATATACAAAACACAACACATTACACATCCAAGTAATTCACACTCAGGGAAGCATTATGAAACTCTTTCCTTTCCCACATATTTGATGTTATGTCCCCCACTAAATTCCAGGTTTTAGAATTGGAAGGATTCTCATCCAGACCACGTACCATGCGTCTTATCTTCAGCCTCAAACATTTACTTCTGGACATGTGAGTGAACACCACCTTTTTTTTAATGCAATCTACAGATACATGCTGTGAAACCCCACTTTCCTACATTTGATTATAGAGAAGTTATGTCTGTACAGTTATTACTCTGTTTCTACTTCTGGCCTTTGAATAAAATAACTTGGCATTATTTTTTTTTTCCTTTCAAAAAAACTGGCAGAGTAGTACTTTCCAAATGACACAGGACATAATTTACTACAAAAGGGAAATGTTCTGTGACTAAAATGACATAATGTTGATTTTCATGCAAAGCATGGTCTGAAGGATTTACAGAAAATGCAAGAATGACCACATGTAGGTCTAGAGTTTCATTAATAAATCTGTGTAGCAAATTTACACTGGTCAGTTATGTACCTCAGTAAAGCCACGATGATCATTGTTCACTTTTCTTTTGCATTTGGTTTGGGTTTTTTTGTTTTTTTTGCATTTGCAAATTTGCATTTGGGAAAAGTTCTCATCTTTGGGAACTTATAAGTTATCCTCAAATACAGGCAAAACTTGTGCTAAGAGATCTTCACCACAATAAAATTAGTGTGTTCCCCTTTCATAAGGGCAAATTAGCAAGGTAATATGTTTGCTTCTTCATATGAACTGCCCAACATCATGGTTACTGGTCAGAAAGCAGCTCTGTTGATTAAAATCTGAACAGTGGGTACTGCTACATATTTTCATGGTACTATTCACAATTGCACCATATCTTGACCCACAAAATCAGAATAAACTCAGATTAGATCCATCCAGTATTTCCTCAGGATGCTGCAGATGCTCCAGCTCTTCTGACCCATTCAGAAAACCAACACAAATTGCAGGATCAGCTCTCAGAAACGGGCCCACAGAAATTGTTTCTGCAACCCACCAACACAGAGAGTGGAGACCAAAATCTCCTTGGACTGTGGCGTGCAACAGCAGTGTTGCAGTTGTGAGAAAGTAAGGCTATGAGTACATACAAGCTTGTATGAAGATGTACTGTCTTTTACTGATTAACTGATACAGCAAACTCTGAATTGGCAAGCTCCGAGTCATAGAAGTCTTCCTCCAGCTCTGGATCCCAAGTTAAAGACAGCAAGGAACTACTGCTCTGAAAGAAAAGCCTCTCAAGGAATCAAGGACAAACTGGATTGCTATCAGAGGGTTTTCATCTTTCCTCAGTCTCAAGGAAAAAAAATTTAAGAAATAAATCAATGAAGCAGGAATGCTTAAGGTTTCACAGCGGAGAAAGAAGTGGGGAAAGAAACCTTATGCCAGTTAGTTAAAAGCTCCCTGTGCTGAATACTCCCTGTGGCTCGATTAGCAGCAAAGAGCTGCTCAAGTGCAGTCCTGGGCTCAGCTGCCTCAGCCCAGGTGGCCTTGGAGCACCCTGGTGCACAGCACTTCACAACAGAGCATCACCAGCAACTGGCTCAGCAGCAATAACCAGTGCAAGCTGGAGAGAAAGTAGTGGATTCCTCTCTAATTAACAACCAGCTATATACATCAGCTCACAGGAGCGTGATGCCTGACAGACACTCTGCTTGTATACAGTAACAAAGGGCATCTGCCCAAAATCACCCTTTGCATAGGAGGAGAAAGGAAAATATCTATTAAAGCTTACTTTGGATCTTTCATCTTTAAAGAAACATCTTTTCCTCGCCACAGAGAATTAGGTAAGAACTATGTCTACACATTTGACTAACTGTAGAACAAACTGGTAGAAGCATCATCAGGGAGACTTTAGAGGGTAATGTATTAATTTTTAAAACATCAAAGCCCTAGACCATCCTTTATGTTCTAGTTGCTAAAAAATACTAAACTTCTGCCTATGGACTTGATGTCTCACCTAACAATCTACAACAAAACACAATCTTACTTTGAATCATCCCAGACAAATATTCTCAGAGAGAATGCATTCTTATCTTAAAGACCTACTTAAACAGACAAAAAAATGCCTTCCTAATTACAAGCTGTTAATTACATAGGCTGTTTTGCACAAGAATTTCTACTGAAAGGTATCACAATAATCTGCATTGGGTGCCTTAGCTATGGGGAGTAGTTTTAAACTGAATTCCGGGTTTGTGTAAACGTATTATTTACACCAATTCCAACAGTATAACCTGTTTTGATGGGCAAGTTCACTGCTAAATACTGGCAAATCATATGCCTTTACATCTCCATGAACAATCCCATTTGCTGTCAGTTGTGTAATATGGGCAACTTTCTTACCAGTCAAGCGTAAAAGACCGAGGGGGGGTTGGAATCCAGCGCACCCAGTGTGACACAGCACTGGAGGAGTGAGCATTAAATTAGAGTGAGAGGTTATAAGTCTGACAGAAACCTGATCTGTATTCCCTAATTATGGAGGCTCACTTCCACAAAACTGACACAAATGTTAAGCCAAATTAAATGTTGTCTAATTAACTATCATACACAAGACTTCAAAAGCGGGATGTCTACATGTTATTTAGCAAAGTAACCGAAACAGGAGGACTGACAAATTATCGGTGGAGGCAGACCTGCCATCCCAGAGAACAGTTACAAGGTTAAACCATTGCATTCCCACTCATCCCTCTTGTTAATGTGGTGCTTGGAATATTTACAGAAAACAGGCAAAGCAGTAAACAGTGTTGCACAATGAGGTGGGGGACTTGGTAGGGCACAATTCAATGGCAGAGGTCTCCCCAGTGAGCTGCCAGAAGCCATTATGAACCCCCTGGCTGATGGGCTGATGACTGATAAAACAGAAAAAGATCCAGTGCTGGTAATTCATGAAAAAACAGACACTGCCATGACAACTACAAGTGCTGAGTGACAGCTGTCAAGGTAAATGGAGTTTGAGGAACCTCCTTTCTTAAAGGATCATCTGTGCATACATGTTACTGGGGGGACGACAGACTTCACTTGTAGATTTTCAGCTCTATTCCTTCTCTTGGCACTGAGGGGAAAAAAAATTAATTTATGGTGTTCTTAATTTCAGTGCAATCACGCTGTATTTTGAACGGATGGTTTGGGTTAGTGCAGTGGGGTTTTGGTAGCAGAGGGCCACAGCAGGGGCTCCTGTGAGAAGCTGCTGGAAGCTCTCCCAGCTCCAATTCCAGCCCTGCCTCTGGCCAAGGCTGAGCAGATATTGGAAGGTGGATGTGCCTCTGCAAGTATTCAAGAAGGAGAAAATGAAAGCACAGAAAGACCTGCAGAGCAGGGGAGGAGGTGAAAGTGATGCTGGAGCAGAGATACCAAGGATGGTGAGAAAGGAGGGGGAAGAGGGGCCTGAGCAGACCCTTCCCCCCCCAGCCCATGGTGAGATGGCAGCTGTTCCCCTGCAGCCCATGGAGGGTCATGGTGGAAGAGTCCGTGAGGGAACAGGCAGGGGAAGCCATAGAATCATAGAATTGTCTGGGTTGGAAGGGACCTCAGAGATCATCAAGTCCAACCCTTGATCCACTACCGCTGCAGTTACTAGACCATGGCACTGAGTGCCACATCCAGTCTCTTTTTAAATGTCTCCAGGGACAGAGAATCCACCACCTCACTGGGCACCCCATTCCAATGCCTGATCACCCTTTCGGTAAAGAAATTCTTTCTAATATCCAACCTAAACCTCCCCTGGCACAACTTAAGACCGTGTCCTCTTGTCTTGCTGGTAGTTGCCTGGGAAAAGAGACCAACCCCCACCTGGCTCCAACCTCCTTTCAGGTAGTTGTAGAGAGTGATGAAGTCTCCCCTGAGCCTCCTCTTCTCCAGGCTGAACAGCCCCAGCTCCCTCAGCCTCTCCTCATAGGATCTGTGCTCCCGTCCCTTCACCAGTCTAGTTGCCCTCCTTTGGACCTGCTCCAGGACCTGAGCTGAGGGGCCCAGAACTGGACACAGGACTCAAGCTGTGGCCTCACCAGCACTGAGTACAGGGGAAGAATCCCTTCCCTGGACCTGCTGGCCACGCTGTTCCTGATCCAGGCCAGGATGCCACTGGCCTTCTTGGCCACCTGGGCACACTGCTGGCTCTTGTTCAGCTTCCTGTCAATCCAGACTCCCAGGTCCCTTTCTGTCACTCTGTGCCCAGCCTGGAGCTCCCCATGGGGTTGTTGTGGCCAAAGTGCAGGACCCGGCACTTGGCCGTGTTGAACCTCATCCCATTGGAATCAGCCCAACTCTCCAGTCTGTCCAGGTCCCTCTGCAGAGCCCTCCTGCCTTCCAGCAGATTGTCACTTCCTCCAAGCTTAGTGTCATCTGCAAATTTGCTGATGATGGACTCAATCCCCTCATCTAAATCATCATTAAAGATATTAAACAGAATGGGGCCCAACACTGATCCCTGGGGGTCACCACTAGTGACCGGCTGCCAACTGGATCAGCACCGTTCAGCACCACTCTCTGGGCCCGGCCCTCCAGCCAGTTCCTAACCCAGCACAGGGTGCTGTCCAAGCTGTGGGCTGACAGCTTTTTCAGGAGAATGCTGTGGGAGACGAGGACCCTGTGTGTTCCTGCAGCAGACTGTGACTGTGGGCAGCCTCTTCCTGAGGGACTGCACCTCACTTGAGGGAGTCATGTTGGAGAGGTGGGTGAAGGACTCTTCCATGTGAGATAGAACCCCACAGTGGAACAGAGGAAGGCTGTGAAAAGTCCCCCCCTTGAGAAGGAAAGAGGAGCAGAAACAATGTGTGGTGAATTGCCCTTAAACCTCTGCTTCCATCCCCCTGTGCCACTGAGGGGGAGGCCGCAGTGAAGTCACTAGGGCCCAGGAAGAAGCAAAAAGTGGGGGGATACGTGTTTTAAGATCTGGTCATGTTTTCTCTTTCCCCTTTTCCAACAGATTAATTTTTTCCCCTTCCCCAAGCTGAGTCTGTTCATTCTGCCTGCCACCACAACTGGGGAGCAAAGAACCTCCCTGTCCTTGTCTCAATTCATGAGCCTTTAGTTGGATTTTCTCCTCCCTCTCCCATGGTGGGGGTCGTGAGTGAGTGTGGTCCTGGCTGCTCCCACCGGGGCCACCTACACCACGACAACAAGAGACAGAAAAGTATTTAAACCTCCTTCACTGCAATCACTGCTTTCTGTGTGCTGCTGAGACCTTTGTGAGGCATCAATGGGAAGAAGAGTTTGGAGAATGGCGAGGACTCCAGCTGGAGGAGCACCATGCTACGAGGTGGTACAGGCAACCAGAAAGTGACGGCAGCGGCTGCGAGAGACGCATCCACCCGAGTCTTCTCCGTACTGATGGATCCTTACCCCCTACTCCAGAACTGGGAGGAGCTGAGCACCAGACAAAGCCACATCTCAGTGAGGGTCAGCAGGCCTTGGCACAACTGCTTTCCCACCAGAGGGGGGAAAACTCGGCTGCCCCTCTGCCCGGGTCGTAGGCCTCAGCCAAGATGGATCCGATTGATTTGAAGGGGTTTTGTTTGCACTGCAGAAGGAAACAGCTGCAGCAGTCCGAGTAAATCAGCCACCATTTCCCATACAAATCATTTCTTATCCTGTCTTAGCTTACCAAAAACATTATTTTGTTTGTTTAGAAAGAGCCACATTAAAAATGCAACAGCCGACGCACTGGAAAATTGATTTGTGAAAATTTTAGAAGATCTATGTCCAGCCATGGTTTAATGGATAACACTGACCATACACAATACAAACACACAGAGCCCTACTGTTAACATGCTCTCAGAGCATGGTAGGAAAGGCATGTCACCAAAAACAAAAACAAAAAAAAAAAAAAAAAAAAAAAAAAATTGGGCAAGGAAAGTGAGAACAAAGCCTGCTATTAACATAATTCTCCCTAATTGTTTTACAACTGTTAAATTGACAGCATAAAAGGCTCTACTATTACTACCAGCTGTAGTCTATCTCTCTTTACCCACCCCAAGCTTCCCAACACTCTAGTTACTCAAAACCAAATTGAGCTAAACATTCAAGTAGTAAAAAAAAAAAAAAAAAAAAAAAAAGGGGTCTTTAAAGTTTAACACCTCCAGCAACAAACCCATCCAGGCTGATAAAAGTTCGCATCAAGTATTTTCTCTAAGCACCAGACACAGAATTCCAGGGGCCTCATTCGTGACAGATTACAGCCAGAGACAGTCTTTCCATGTTACTGCCTCCAAGATGTTGTGTGTTAGAAGCTTGTTCTCCATTTTCACTCAGCATCCTGTAGCCTGATGTAAGCTACCAGTGCTACAGGACCCAGCTTTAAAACCAAGCAGTTGGGCTTGCCTGCTGCCAGACCCTCACCTGCAGCTGCTCCTCCAGCACAGCAGCTACGGAGTCAAATCCCAGCTCTTATCACTGAACAGGAGGGTGGGGTCCAAATTCCATCATACCATATTATTACTTCACAGTAAACAAAATACACTGTATTAAATGCAACTTCAGTTTTGAATGAAAAGTTGCTGAGCACAAGCTATTAAAGAGGGGAGCTCACTGGCTAACTACAGAAGACTAAGGAGTTAGTAGTCCCCCTTCCCATCAAGGTCCAGAATAGCTTCAAACACCTAAGAAAACCTGGCTGAATGGGACACTGCTGACAGCACACAGATGAGATGGTGGCCTAGGGAGAAGCTGAATGTATTTTTCATTCTCTCATGCACCCCAAAATTGCTATCTCCCTATTGCTGGTAACAGGGGGATAAAGAGGTGGTACAGGTCTGGGCATTTTTAAATACTGCTGCAGCCTTCTCTTTCTCAACACATCATGCTTCTAAAAAATAAATGCATTAAAAAAAAACCCCAAAACACATTTGCTTTAAAAGAGGTATTCTAAAACCAAGTGTCTGTGCAGAGTGGAGCAAGACTGGAATAAGACAACATCTATCTGGGGAAGAGAAAAAAAATGGAGAAATAGACCACATAAAAGCAGAGAAATCAATTTTTTGAACCAGGCTGCAGTTCAATTCTGCTCTCACAGCCCTGAGACTTCCAAGATTAACACAAACACACAAGCTTTTTACACCTGAGTATCAGCATACATGACCCGACTCGTCAAACAAAAGAAACATTAAAAATATAAAAGCATTTTCTCAAGGGAATCAAACACACCCTGTTTCCCCTTTCACCACAGTCCTATGCTCAAGTCGAGAGCCTTGCCACAGGGACTTCTCCTTCCCCCTTCTCACACACACCTCCTCCTTCCTACCCCCAGCCCTCTCTGATCTGTAGCCCTCTGCCCACCCTCC
>JAAWXA010000018.1:4039954-4071606 GCA_038090715.1 Florisuga fusca | reverse complement strand
CTCCCCACCCTGTCCCACAGCTGACAGCCCATCCCAGGCATGCACACTCTCACCTCCTTCCCCTAACACAAGTGGGGCTAAAAATCTTCCTCTGTTGTGTGTTTGCCAACCACTTAAACCCTGTTAAGGCAGGGATAGCAAACAGACTCACCCATTGTTCTCCTCCCCGTGCTCGAGATCCTACATCTACATTGCACTGGAATTACTCAGGGCAATGACAAATAATGCACAACTAACAACAGCATAATCCAATAACCAAAGTGCTTCAGAGAGCAGAGTTTCTATGTGAACTTTTTTCAACTTTCTCCAGACTCCCCAGAGATCTGGCAGGACCCAAGTGAAATCAAGCGGGTTCAGATCACCTCTCCCATGTCCCCGTAGTGCCCAGGGCTTTCTAGAAACGCTCTGCTCACTGCTGTTTCTTGACAAAACAATAGGTATTTTTCTGTCTCACATTACAAACACGTGTGTTTTAAATAAAAAAAAAAACAACCGAACACACCAAACCTTCAGAAATACAGAGCTGAGATTTTCTTTTTACCAATGAGCATTAAAGAGGGGAAACGCTGAACAATTCCATGTAGGCTACTATTTTATATACACACAGCAAGTCTATGGAAACGTTGAAACAACTTTGCCAACCTAAAATTTGCAGAGATAATACCACAGGCATGCTTGTGATGATCTAACAAGTGTAGCATAAGAACAGAAGTTTGTTAATATCTGTAGTGCTAAGAAAAAAATGGATGTTTCAAAGTCTTCATGCAGTGAAAAACTTAATGTCAACCATCCACCGGTGTAGGAGAAACACTGCAGCCAGCAATCAGCTCTCCTTGTACCAGTACCTGGTGGCCAAAATCCTCTTTTCTCTTGGAGCAAGAAGCAAATGAAGCATGTCACTTTTTATCTGGCTCTTCATGGCAACACTCTCTTCGATTTTACGTTCACCAGGGCAACACTACTGTGAGATTTCCATATCCATGGGATCGCATTACAAAGGAAGCCCAAGGCCAAGTTTAAGGAAGGCTGTGCAGTGATCTCCTGTAAAAACATCCTCTCAGCTTCAGCAGTTCTGCCAGTAGAGAATTCTGCACCCTGAGAATGTATTTTCCTAGTGGCAATGTAATCACCCCCCCTTTTGACCTCCTCCCTTTCTCCCCTAATCTAAGCTTTCTCAGTATTGTTCTGTGTAATTTTTTCCTCCTTCTAGAGGCTACAAACATAACAGCCTCAGATTATATTTTTGAGGACACAGCCTTTTTTTTTTTTACTTTAGAGAAACATACTCCATGTTTAGAAATGAGTATTTTCAGTTCATAGATAGTATTTCAATTTTCCTTGGTTTAAATTCAGAATTTCTGTGAGAATAACCCATGCATTTTTTTCGTTCTTTCACAGATGACGTGCTTCTCTTTTTTCACTCAAAAAGAGATTTAATAGCAATCTCAGGCACCCAAAGAAGTTTATAACATTTCTATTATAAACTTATTTCAACCTACAATTAACAAATAACTTAATTATCATAATTATGTATGAAGCTTTACTGTAAATTAAGATTAAACCAGGTTGCTGAAATAAATGCTAATACATGTAATTGGGGGATGAATTTTCTTGGCTTCATTGCTGTTCTCAACACCAAGTCTTCCAAATACACATGACTGAACAACACCTTTACATAGAGTTACCCAAACTCACCACACAAAAAGCAATGCAGCATTTCAAGCAGAGGGAACATTTTCCCAGAGTGCCTTGACTTCTAGAGAGTAGTTACAGATGTCCATGGGAAAATAAAGGTTCTTCATTTTCACTTTCAAAGTTAAAATCAGCCTGATAATAGGTGAAACCTAAGATCTTCCAATACATTACTGTTAGACATGAGGAGATCCTCCCAGAAATGTGGATTGAAGCAGAAAGGATGGGAAAGGGCAGGTCTGTCACACTTGGTGTTGTTAAAGGTGAGAACTTACAGCCCTAACAAAGCAAAAGGCAACAACAGGCAGGTATCAAACAAACTACCTCCACACTGTCTTGGCCAAATCTGCAGACTGCCTGTTCCATTTTTTGTCTTTCTTGAGCTGAAACTGGTTTCTAACCAAAGTTAATAAAAGATATTACAATGTACATGAGAAGAGAGAACTATCAAACTGCTTGTCCCTCATAACCTGTCTCAACATCTGGACCCAGATCTCTGCCACTGCAGTAACACAGGGTATTAGCCCAGGCCTGATCTATGCTGTTAGCTCATTTAATATACGTTAAAGGTAGGTATGGTAAATTTGATTTGCAACCCGTCACGTCTCATTTACGTGATGAAGCCATTGCAATAAAATACTTCTGACATGTTACAGTGGCCTATGACATGATGCCAATGGAAAATGACATGCCCCACCATGCTGAGTATGATAACACTTAGCTGAATAAAAAATATTTCCTAACAATTCTATATTTAGCCAGAAAACAAAGATTAAATGTAGACTTTTAAAAAGAAATACCTATTTTCTCAGCATCTTCCTCAAAAACAGCACAGGGCAGGGTCAAGACACAGAAAGCTTTTTTGTATCTTTTAAAAGTAAGCATACATGTACAATTTATCACAAAATATTAAAAAAATAATATTTAGTTTCAATATTCTTTGGAATTTTCTTTTCTGCAAGTCCTGCACAGAGGAGATTTAGGTCCATGACAAAAATGAACTTGTCAGCCACTGTCTTTATCTCAGCTCTGGGGAATCAAGTCCAAGGCCTCAGCAGTTGTACATGAATCAGCATTAAGAGTTCACAGACACACAGCAGTTTCCTCTAAAAGACCTCAGAATACTTTATAAGCACTAATGAATTAATTGTCCAGCACTTCTGTGAGATAAGGGGGAAACATTACCCTTCTTTTATGGACTGGAACTCTGGGCAGAAAGAGGTTAAGTGACTTGTACAGGGTCACTAAATAGATCTATGTAAGGTGGAGAAAAATTCGTGTACTCAGTCTCCAAGTCACAAGCTTTGGTACGAGGCCGTTCCTCAGCTCCACCTCAGCCACACAGGAGCTGGTGCTCGAGTCACCGCGTTTCAGACACAGCTCCTCTCATGCACACAATTTTACTCGCCTCAGAATTTGCAGAAAGGTCAAAGTAATTACTTGTAAATGTGTCACATGTTGTAACACCCTACAGGAACCAGTCAGGACTCTCGAAGACCAAACTGATGAGGGCTCTGCAGAAAACCAGAGAAAGCTCCACCAGAACCATTATGACCCAGTTGTCATCTGCATACACTTCCCTTGGAGATACAGGTTTGCAGAGTGCTTAGCAGACCCTGAGAAAGCATCAGACCTCAGCTCTGAAAAATATCTTTTTCTCGCCAGCTCCGGTCAGGAGATAAATTTTTAAGAAAATTTTAAATTGAATACCTGGGGCAAGAACCCAACTTCCTGCTGCTCCAATGCATTAAGCAACGTAATCTCCCAGAGGAAGCTGTAGAGCCCAGATTGCTCAGAGCACTTAAAACCAGACAGGACCAAACAATTAGTTCCCTTGTCCTAACTGAGACAGACAATTTCTCACCTGCAAATGGGCATTTTTCCAGCAGACAAGCTCAGTCTTAAAGATAGGATTTTTTTTTTTTTTTTTTCCCCTTTGTGCACTTCCAAACATGATGGGGCAAGCACAGCCAGTAGAAGGAGTTTTGACTGCCAACCAGGCTCCCTCTTAGCCGGGTTACTTACCCCAGAACTCACCACAAGCAGAGAGGTTCTCACGCTGGAAGGAGGGACACACTTGTCAATAACAAAATTCACTAGAGAAGCAAAGGAAATCCCCATAACCCTAATAAAAAAGCTCATCCATGACTGTGGGCGTGCAGTTAAGCACCATTCTCTTAAACAGTTATTTAATATCTTGCTGTACTCAATTGAAACCATTGTCATTCATCCAGCTTCAATAAACCACCCATCACCTAGGAAAGGCCATTTTACACTTACATTTCAGTTTGACAGTACAGAAGAAATTTACTTGTGATATGCTACAGCAAGCAAACCAGAAGAAAAATATTACAAAAATCAGAAGAGGAAAAAAAAAAAAAAAAAAAAAACAGAACAACAAACACTGCTTATTCTTGTTCCTGGCAAGACCAATACATTTGAAACACATGCAGAAATTCAGAACTACTTACAACGTGGACTTGAGATGATGCTGGTGAATATCAGATGAACTATGAATGGGTGTGCAGTATATGTGTAAAAACATACTGGGGAAACTGCTACAATCTGCCAGACAAAACCAGCCATAGTAAACTGATCCCCAGAATCTCAGGGACCCAGCTGCAGCACTAGACCCCAGCCAAGTAGTGTGGGTCCTGTTACACCCAGCTAGAAGTTTGTGGCTTCAGATGTTTGGTCTTGCAAAAGATTTTAGAAACCTGAAGGAATTTCTCAGATGTTTTTCCAATAAGTGCTCTAGCTAGGAAGGAAAAGATGGGAAAGCAACTTACATAATGCTACTTGTTTGGGTAGTTGTTTTCTGGTTTTTTTGTTTTGTTTTTAATTTAAAAATGGTCTCTGTGGATTATTTACTGGGACCTTTTAGTCACAAAATTTTGTCACACCAATTGTTCTCAAGCCACAGGAATGCTTGCACCAAAGCAAATCTTTGCTGGGGAAAGGTGCATTGCTCGTGCTCCCACACACATCCTCCTGCAAAGATAATTCTTGTTTGGGGAGAGTAAGGAGAGGAAGCTGCAGCAAGACAGGTTGTGTGATTTACAGCAATAGGAAATTTGTACCATGCTGTTCTTGCACATTCTGCTGGTCACCTTCCACAGATTAGCTATTCAGACATTATTTTACTAAAAATAATAAATATAAAATAATTCATTGTTAGATGGCAAAAATGTTCAGAAACAAAATCTGAGAAGTGCAGAGAATCCTACCCTGTTGGTGTCCAACTCAACTGGAAGATCCCCCAGTGCACTGCCAGAAAGCATCACCTTTTCTTCTGCATAAGCAACACTGATTATGCAAGGCCAAAGAAAACATGGGGCCAAAACCCATGACTCCAAATAACACCAGCCAGTCAGACAGGCAATGCTCTGATCTGGCAGCAGAAGTTCCTGCATTGCTTTGCATGCAGGCTGCACCACCACGCTCAGGGGCATTTGAGACACCTCCATGCAGCAAATAAATGGAAAGAGCAGGCAGCACGACTGAAGGAGATCATCTTGGGGATGTAAAACTGAGGCTGTAAACAAAATTTGGCAAAAGCCAAAATGGGAGACGAAACCTATAGTTTTTTACATCCTTTGTTCACAAGCTATTGAGCTATGAAGTGGGAAGGGCAGCTCCTTCCTATGCATTTCCAGCTCTGTGCTGACACACAGACCAAGGGCACAGTGCAGGTATTTTTAAATACCTCATCTCAAGAGGCCCCAACCACATCTTCCCACCTCTGGGCTTCCCCAGGGCC
Source organism: Florisuga fusca (assembly GCA_038090715.1). Classification (NCBI taxonomy): domain Eukaryota; kingdom Metazoa; phylum Chordata; class Aves; order Apodiformes; family Trochilidae; genus Florisuga; species Florisuga fusca. Next base: position 4,066,154 of record JAAWXA010000018.1, on the reverse strand, counting down.
TCAAACTGCAGCTCTCCCAAAGTTGGAGTACCCAGCTGGAGTAGCTGGGAGCTGCTCATTGCCGTACACACAGCTGGATGATCAGCCCAACAAATGGTCTTATTGTCTCCTCTCCCCTGTCAGCACCTAAACCACTGCCAAATCCAGCAGACAGGGCTCTGAAATTCCCCCACGTACCTGCAGGTCTCCCTGCTGGCAGGCTACAGTTGCCCAAAGGGCAGGGGCAAGGAGGTGCAACTCCTTCTGTAGCCCTGCCTCAGCCATCCCCCTTCACGTGGTACCCGCAGCATCCCCAGCTAGATGATCCACCTGCCCACAGGCTGCACCTCAGGCATGGGGTCCTGCAGCAGCAGGGCCACAGACAAATGCAGCCCAGCTGGAGATCTCTCATCCTGACCCACTTTCAGCTTTTTTTTTTTCCTTCAGAGACCTTAGCACACCTGGACCCAGCTGCAGGAGGAGCCTGGCTCATTCTACCAGAGCTCACCATAGGGTTTGTATTACAAACCCTCATCCCATAAGCCATGGGTTATAACACACCTCCTTCCTGCCTCCAAAACCAAACCAACATCAGAAAGGGATTCTGTATGGCTCCAGCAGGTAACCCAGAGACAAAACCCCAGCCCTCCTTTTCAGTTGGCTGAGACTTTATCTGTTTTGTTGTCTAAATCCACATCTATTCACAGCTATTTCAAAGTTCAGCAAGAAATGCTTAATATTTCTGCCTTTCAAACATACAAAGTTCCTTTGCAATAATGTGTCTGATGGGTCAACTCCCTACTAAATCATGATCATCATAAAGCAATACTACCAGCACATAAATTTAAGCCTTTTAGTGCAGGCTCATAATGCTGCCCATGCAGCCAAATCTAGACACTTTGGAAAGCCTAATTGTAAGTTCAGGCTATGAAATGCTCGTTTTTCTCTTAAAACCTCTCTTTATCACCATTTCTTGTTTCCCCATGGTGTATATTGATTTTATATATTATATGGCAAGACAGATAATTGTGTGCAAAGAGCTCTGTGTCATTTAATAAAAAGGAAAATAAATAAGTCTATTTGGCAAAACCATGAGACAAGCTGAGTAGATGTCACTCTTCCTACAAAAATAACAGCAGTTGCAGGCACTGCTGTAATCTAAATTGTAACAATTACTGAAGTAATCATTAAATTACAAAAATACATCAGACTTGCAGACCTCCCAGGGCCCTGTTTATTTGACTAAACAATAAGCTAGCATTCATCCATCCTCCACAGTAAAATGAAAGGTGGGTGTCCCCTTTGTCAGTATATCATGAAAACTGGACCAGGTGGCTAATCCTCCTCAGGGAACTTGAACCTTGGCAAAGCATCTACCAGAGGCTGAACAGATGCTTAGGCACTCATTAACCAATTCATTTCATCGTCACACACGTGATGGGAGTGTAACACTGAGAGCCTCACAACCCTGCTTCCACCCCCAGAACTGAGACAGAAAACCCCTCACTTATTCAGTATGGCCCAGGCTGGTAATGTGAGTTGAACTTTTCCAACTGTCTGGAACCATGTAGATCAGCAACACAACACAGCAGAATCCCAATTCCAGAGTTTTCTGAGCAAGGTTGGGTGCAAGGTTTTAAATTTGGTTTTGTGGTGCAGCTTCCCTATTTATAACACAGCAGTAGCAGGAGGAAAACCCTCTCTCCATGACTCCTGCAAGCCCAAGCAGGTGAGCTGCCATCCCCATGGCACTGCCAGGCTCATTGCTGGAACTCAGACACCCAGCAGCAGCTGCAGAATCAGGCCCTAGAGACTGCAGATAGGTTGGGGATGATGAAATTTCACATCATCCTTACACAGCAGGGTGGCTTCGATGATGCAGGCAACTAGCTGAGGATGGGACTATTAAAGAAAAAAAGAAAAAACACAACAAAAGCCCTAGGAGATACTCCCATGAGATCTGAAATTCTGCAGGATTTTGGGTGTGTATATGTAATATAACATCAATAGTATGAACACAATAAGGGCTATGGCTAGCAAATCACAAAGAGCAAAGCTGATATTTTAATGGAATAGTTTTAGAAGTTTGAGCCATTAAGAAAAAAAGAGGCAGTATCTAAATGGGACAAGGGAAAAAAGGGTAGCCCTACCTCAACAAGCAGTTGAAAACAGAAAACCTCACCTGTCAGGCTGCTTACCTTTCATGCTGGAGAGTCAGTACAATTTTAAGGAGAAACAACAAGCAAAAGACTCCTGTCCACAACTGTACTTTACTTTCAGCTCATTCACACTTTTTTAGCACAGCATCAAAAGGGAACTGCTGATTAGCTATGGAGCTGAAGAGAACTGCATCACAGGAACACAGTTCAGAACAATCCCTCGGTGATACCAACATGTGATCAGACAGTCATTCAGTCAGGGCTGCAGGAAAGCTTCCACCACTGTTCAGACAGTTTCATTTTTCACATTAGGTTTAAACAACAGAACCATCCATTGGTAAAAAAATGCCACAGTGTCTGGTTTGGCCAGTTATGAACCTCTGAAACACCTTAGCTATGACTGATACTAGATGAACTCTGGGATGCACATCTACTTTAAAAAGTCTTAGTCCAAGCTCATATAAGAATATTAAAAGAATGTTTTTTTAATCTGTTTTTATTTTCCAAAAATAAAATCATCTTAATTGGTGAAATATAATGAATGAAGAGTGCTAAAACCAAAGCCTGTTAGGTACCAGAGGCTTTTGGACCTAGCAAGGCTGGATTGGTAGCAGGTCCTGGGGAAAACCTTTGTTTCAGCTCTGTCTGCCCACCTTCTTCCTACCAGCCAGAGAGCACATAGGGTGCTGCCACGCTCACCAGGCAGCAGCTGAGCTTATGAGAGCTTGAAAAGTAACTTTGGTTGCCTTTGGCTAGGATTAACTTTTTCTAAATTTTATGTTTTTACTCCGTGTTTTAAGGCAGATGCTTTAAGTCGGTGATGGAGTAGCTTGTGATGTGCTTCCAAAGAGAAAATGCTGGTGGATTTTAGTGCAGAAAAGAGCATTTTATCAACTTAACAGATGAGAAACTAGCAAGGATAGGAGGCTGCCCTTGTGAGGTTTACAGCTCTGGGTACAGAGATTAGAAAAAAAAGAACAAAAGAACAAAAATAAAGCAGGAGGCAAAAATGCCAATCTCCATCCTTGGGGAGAAACAGATTGCTACAGGAACTGATCCTGGCAATGACAGACAAGAACCAAGCCTCAAAAACCTTAGGAGAGAACAGCTTTGGAGAAACAGACTTAAAACTAACTAAATAACTAACGTGTCCCAGGCCAGAACAGAGACTTCTCAGATCCCAGATCACGGACAGGATAGGCAGAGATGGTGCTCCTGTCCTGGCAGTGCAGCCGCTTGCTCATCCACAGGGGGGGCTCCACATGCCAGGACAAAAATCCCAGTCCAGGTGCAGCCCCTGCGGGGCAGGGCTGCCAGCAAGACCCCAGAGCCATTCCCCTGCTACCCAACTGCATCAAAGGAAATGAGATGGGGGGGAAAGCCAGGTTTTTACTTACAAAAGTGGACACGAGATTTACACCCAGCAGTAATCTGCATTTACATCAAACTCTTGGGTACCCCAGTTCCGTGGATTGCACTTGAATTACTGAGCACAAGGGGTTCCTAATCTCAAATCTCTAGTCAGCAGGAAAAGCTCAGAGAGCTGAAGCAAGGCAGGCACTGGGGTGCAAGCATCTGGGCAACCTCAGAGACACCCCACGAGGCTTCAGTGTGCTTCTTCCCACACTTTGAGCCCAAACTCACCAACCCGTTAGAGAAAAGTTACTTTTCTCAGAAGCACTACCTACTCAGGAAACAAACAAATCTGAAACTCTGCTCCCTTGGGACCAGTGTTGTGCCCCCGGAGATCAACAAGAAGAGAGAACGTTTTCTTTGTAACCCAGTCCGTGTTCACACTCATTTTACGCTTACCTGAACAACTCCCACGGGTTTTGGTGAGCTGCATCCGTGGCTGCTTGGGGCTTCCATGAAGTTCAGCAGCTTCAAACTAAAACCAGACGCCGAGGGGCACCTCCAGCTAAACAAATCAAAACCCTTTCTGAGAGCCAGGCTGGAGAAGAAGCATTTTTAAGAAAACCAAGGGCAGCCCTTTCCTCACAAGCTTCTCCCACAGCACGCAGAGCAGCAAAAGCCCAAGCTCTGCTAGCAGGCGCTGTTTTAAGGCTGTGGGGCAGGTGCAGCTGATGATTTAAGTGTCTGCAGCTGGGAGGCTGCGCGCCTTTGGGGCAGCAGCTCCGCACCTGGGCTGGGGCAGCTTCACCCCTGTCCCGCTCAGCCCAGGGGCCAGCTGTCTGCAATCACCATTTACAGCGTCTGAGGACAAAGACCCTTTTGCATTCCAGCCCCAGAGATATTCCTTCCCAGCTTTGATGCCGTTTGCCAACTGCTGGTGTGAAGCAAAGCCTTGTTTTGTTTTTTGGTGGGTTGGGTTTTTTTTTGGTTTTCAGAGGTAAAATAAACTTCCTCTGCAGAGTGAGCTGCAGCAGAAACAAGTGGCTGCAAAGCAGGAGAGCAGCAGCTGAGGCACCTCTGCCTGCACTGGATGTGGCACTGCACAGGCAAGGTGCTGATCCTTACCTGCTTCTGCCAAGAAACAGCCTGTCCTGTTCTAGTGCAGCCTAGGCAGCGTGTGCTTCACACTGAATCTATCCTACAAGCTGCTCCCAACTGGAACAAAAGTGTCTTCGAAACCCAAAATTCCATCTCTCTTGCCTGACTAGCCAAATTTCTAGAAAACAAGAGCTTCAAAAAAGGCAAAACCATGCCTTACCCAAATAGAGCTATTTTTGTGTAGAGGCAATCAGGTAAAGACAACCAGGTGTTGCCAGTTAGAAGGAGGAGGGCAGGAGCTCCTGTTAAGCCCACCTGTGCCCAGTTAAGGCTGCTCCCCCAGTTCTGCTCATGCACAGTTGGGACCAGCCTTAACTGGGCACAGGTGGGCTTAACAGGAGCTCCTGCCCTCCTCCTTCTAACTGGCAACACCTGGTTGTCTTTACCTGGTTGTCTCTACATTTTTGTTGAAAAGATACACTATTGACTTCAAGTTCTCCTCCTTCTGCTGCCATCCCAGGGAAAAAAGAAGTAAACTACAAAACAAACCAACCAACAAACAAAAATTAAGTCAAATATGCTTTATTACTTATTAGCTGGTAACGTAATACCTTCTGACAAGCCGAGCAGTTGTAGCAGGCAGCAGTGGAAATCACCACATAGTCTGTTTAGAACAAAAACAGGCATGAGAGACAGCTCTGTGAGGGAATTTTTCAGCAGGGCTCAACCATCCTACCATGCCCAAACCAAGTACTTTTATCCAGTTAATTTAGTGAATGAATCCCTCAGGGTCTCCAGCCATCTACCACTACAGCTCATTAGAAGCCAATACCCGACTTCTCATGTTGTATCACTGAAAGCACTTAGGCTTAAAACGTAATTAAACTTAAACCAAACAAGATCTCTTTTCCTCCCTTCCCAGCTCCGGGCCCCGTGTCCCCCAGCCCCATCCCTGCTGACAGGAGCACACACCTCTGTGCCATTATTTGGGAACCCAAGGCACACATCCCCCACTCACAGCGTGACATTTGCCCGGCCGTTCATCCTGTGAGCAATTAGAAAATCTAAATACTGGGGGCTAATGCCTGGCTGGTGGGATTTAAACTCACAGATCTCTTAGCAAGGAGTAATGCAGTAAGACTTGCTGTCCGAGGAGGTGTCTTATTGAAATATCCCAGGCTGGTTCACTTGTCACAGCTGTCGTTTCAGCCATTTGCACTTACACTGTGTTGCTTTCATTACAAAAATAGAAATTTGTGTCCTAAGTGCTGTTACATTACTAATGCTAAATATTTAATTCCCTAGGGTTCTAATTATGGTTGAGCACTGGCAACACTGATTCTACTTTTTAATAACAACTGTAAAAGCAATTTGAGCATTTTTCAATTAATTAAATACATAGTATACGAGTAACCTCTTGTCATTTTGCCCTCCAGGACCTGAGCTAATTTGTGTGGAATAAAATGTTTTGAAAATTAACTGATATACTAGTCTGATCATTGTTGTTCTATTAAATTATAGTCTGCCAAATGAGCAGTGTATAATAGTTACATACCATACCATTTCCTTATGTATGATGCCATGGTGGTTTTTTCAAAAAACTTCTTCAGCACATTTCTGGAGAGCACAATGGAGAGGTCTAATTAGCAGGATGGTCAAAGTATGTGAGCATCAGCAGCCTTAAAGTGTGGCAAATCTTCAGCAATGAAAAACAAAGCCTCTCTCCATTCTTCAGACCTAATTTTCACCTTCTTTCACAGCTGAAAGCAAAAGTGTTCATTAAATTACTTTCTCCTGCATAAACTCCTTTGGATTACTTAGTAGTCTACACTTCACCACACAGGAATTGACTCACAATATTAAAACACAAAAGTAGTTTAGAATCAAATTTTGTTTGTCTCCAACATGCAAAACCCAGTATAGAAACATCTCCCTGTAAGATGCGTTTGTTGGAACACAGGGGCAGTTAAATACACCTGGTCTGCTCATGCAGATATTCAGGCATAAAACTGACTTCTACTGCATGCCTAATGTGATGCTAAAAATAAAAAGTATGTTTCCTGTTTATACAGTCCTAGAAGTTTAGACTACCAATACACAACAGCACTTTATATATCCTGGTAAGGGAAAGTAAATTTCCACATTTTTCTTTGTAGCTAATGAATAATGCTCTTCCAGCACGTGTTTTAATAGTGTAATTTATTTTATAGTGTGAAATAATAGGAAGTCAAACATATTGCTTGAAAAGTGCTAAAGGGTTAAATATCCCAAAACATACAGGTGAACATTTGATTGTTTTAGCCACATAATTCTACAGTGAGGGCAATGTTCTACTCTGAAATCATACCAAATGCACATGGATAGATAAACACCCAGTTCAGCATGCACTGCTCACACCTTAACACTGACAAAGCATTTTAGGAAGCAAAAAAATCCCTTACTAATGTAGACTGGCACCACAGGCCTTCCAGGTGAAAGCTGCCTGTGACTTAATTATCACTATTAAAAAAGATTCTGGGAAAGGCATCTCCAGCTGCTGTGCTTCTGAATTGAGACTTTCTCTCTTAGCAGGATAATAGAGATGGCAGCACTGTAAACTGGAAGCATTCACACAAGAAGAAACAGAACATTTCCAGTCCCTTGCCAGGTTCCTGCACCTCATTCACCCTCTGGCTGCCTCTGTGCCAGGGACACAAACTGTCTCAGCCTCCCTGCACCCAGCACCACTTGGGTTTCACAGAGTTAGGGCTCTTCCCAGTAGTGTTGGTCAGGTTCTGGGGTGTCTCAGAAGATGAATCTATCCCTCTGGTATGTTCCAAGGCTTTCAGAAAAGTACTTGGTGCGTGTAGGTGTACCAAGCACGGCCAGTGATAACCTGAGTGCTGAGCTGGGTGCAGCTCAGGGCTCACCCAGATCCATGGGAGCAGAGTGCACCCAGCAGAGTTCTCTACAACCTGGGACATGCAGGCAAAATACAGGTAAAGTGAGGTTCAAAAATGTACTGACCTTGAAACTCTTTGTTAACTGCCTGAATTGCAATCCTAACTTCAATATAAAGGGTATCAAAGATGCTTTAAAGACATGAACTGTTAACAGTAAAGGCATACAATTGTTCCAATACACTAGAAAAAGAATGGAAAAGGAACAGGAAAAGGATAAGGATCATATCAATAAAAAAATTACAATATTGGTAATTATATGTGCTCAATAGACTTTTGAGAACATTAGTTTATAATATGTTTGGTTAAAGTATATAACAATTTTTTCCACAACTGGCAAAGCATTACACATGTGGACCACTGCACTCATCATACTACTTAAAATGAAACCAAGCCTCAGTTTACATCATCAAGTAACATTGCTTACTTGCTACACCAAGACACTCACCCACTAAAAGCTGCAATTCAAACTAAGCAGGATTGTATTTCATTAAAAAAAAAAAAAAGGAAAAAAAAAAATCCATAAACTGCAGATTTCTTTTGGCACCAAGCAAATAAAGATTCTCAGTCAGCATTACAGACTAAATAGAATATAGAATCTGTCAAATAAAAGTGCTCATGTCTTAAACATTTATGTATAGGTGTGTGTGAGTACATAAAACATGCACATGCACAAAACATGAAGAACACGAGCAATGTGTTGCAATGATAGCTCTCTTCTCAAAGAGAGATTTATTTAACAGTGTAAAACTTGAAGTTATCTTTACTACTGTTCCAAGCTCCCCAGTATCTCTGTGAGTCTGCCTACAATAAATCCTGGAAACATTCTGCTCACACACAGAGTTTTAAGGAATGTGCAGCATGTGTCAACTTCAATAAAAGCAAAACAGTTCTTTAATTACCCCATTCACCCAGCAGCTGCTTTAACCAAGTTTTTTTTTCTGAACATGTAAAAATGTAAAATACCCCCCAAAAATCAGTCATCTGTGTGCAATGACTACTCAGCATCTAACAATAACAGATATACTGAAGGACAAAAACTTGAGTCATGCCCAGCCCATAATTCTCAGTGACTGAGTGTAAAGCACTTACAGTCAGCATTAAGCCTTTAAAACTCTAATCAATTGTAAACAAAGAAAGACAGACCTCATGGTTATTTTTAAAATCTTAAAAGCTAGCACATAACTTCACATAATTTTTCTGCTTTTTTCTGATTCATGTAGAATTCTTCCCAAGTAAAATCTGTACTTCTGCATGAAGGTTAGTACATACAAGTTAAAAAATAACAACACCTATTTAAACACATGAGCTAATTACACCTGATATTTGGGACTTCAGTGGTAACACTGCTTGCTATAGAGAAGAAAACATCCCCATTAGCCAAAACCAGAAGTGCAAAAGATTCAGAAATCTAAATGCAGACAACCTCTGCCCTCTCCAAATGCTTTTGCCCACAAGATGTTTCATGGTCCAGGAGAGCCAACATCATGAACTTGGAAGGTTGGAAACACAAGACATGCACATATTTATTTCAACCTTGGTGACAGCACAGCAACAGAAAGACCATTAGCAAGAAGAAAGGCAGATAACCAGTGTGATCAACTTGCAATCATTTTTTTGTAATGTGCTAGTGATTGGGTGCCAGCAAACTAATTTTAGTAGAGAACAAACCTAATTTATACACAGCAGGATGCTGTCAGATTATTTTAAACCTAATAATTATTTCTACAAGCAAGGCAACGTCACACTTTTTGGAAGTATGTACTTTGTAAAAGACATTGGATCTGACAAAAAAAAAGTTCACATGCTGTTTGATTATTTTGGCAGAGTTGGAACAGAAGAAGAAGCCCAATGAAACATAACACTGCAGAATGAAGCAGGCAGGTGGAAGAGAATCTTTGAGAAAGGCACAGTGGTCAGAGACAGGAACTTTGCCAAATTAGCCATTTAGTGATTTCCCCCCCCCAATCTTTTTTTAGAGAGAATTATGAGTAACTTTGAGTAACTTTTCCATGAAATCTGCTGTGCTGTGAAGACATTTATTACACCAAGATGCTTTCTTCCTTTCCAAGACAAAAGGATGTCTAAAATGACCCAGCCTGACCCCAGGTATAGCAAAAGCCACAGAAATTGGCAAAGAATTCTTCTACCACACCCAGACATTTGCTCAAGCCTATACCTCTATAAAAACATTTCATCTCCATTCTAAAGACATAAAATCTACTATTCCCTTTCTAATGATTCATTGCTCTTATTAAAAGTTTGCACCTTAAGATTCTGTCATTACCTGATCTGCATCACTGTATATTGTCAACACACATTGCCCTGAAAATGTTTTTGTTTATCTGGGGTATGAGAACAATCATATAAAATCAACTGTCACATTATAGATGTAAAGATCATTTTCAGGAATGCATATTTGGTTCAACCAATTTTGAACTGGAGTTGAAGGAGTCAGGAAATAACTGACCAGTCAAGAAGGAAAGTAAGTTTTGATAATAATAATTATGATAATAAAAACACCATCACGTGTGGGACCCTGATAGATTCATACTGAATACAATCACCAAAGAGCCAGCATGTCTATAGACAACCTATTATTTGGAGTACTCATAAGAAGAAAAAAAAATGTCTGCTCTGAAACTGTATTGTTTTCTTTTTATCACTAAGTAAACAGTATGACAGTCTTAACTATAGCATTTGATCAATTTAAGTGCTTGGATGTAAAATTTTACTCATCAGTATAACATATCCATGACAGTGCTCTACATAAGGCATATGTTATTTTGCATCACTGGTTTAACTGTGTATTACCACTTAAACAGGCAAAAAGAGTATTAGGTAACTACAACCATTTCATTTACTATTAACCCTGGGACTCCAGCAGCACACATTAAGATAAAAGTATTGCAGGAACTATGGGCAGTCTCAAAGAACTGCAGAGGCTCATTTCCCCTTGGCTGATGGTCAGGGGAGACATTTGGCAGTATTTTGGGGAGGTGTATCACTTCTGAACTCAGCAGAGCTCACACCTGGAGCTGCACCCACCCTGCCCAGAGAGCTGCAGAGATTGGAGCAGGGGCAAGGTGAGGATTTTGCAAACTATGCAGTTGGCACTTGGCCTCCTTGAGCTGTGCATGCAGCAAGCACTACACTGAGAGTACAGGAGAACAAGGGGAAGAGTTTGAAGAGTCCAACCTTTTCTTGACATATAGCAGCACATAACCAAGTTAACTCAAAACTTCTTTCATTCATTTAATTTTATACTATTTGCAACTCTGAAGTCTGGGCATGTTCCCAAATCTATTCCTAAGACTTAGACCCATCCTGCCTCCTCTCTTCATGTCACTATTTTCCAGACCCACTGGTCAGGGAACAGCAGATACAGGCTCCTCTCTGAGGGCATTGCAATAGGGTCATGCTGCTAAGGATAAACCAACCAGAGGAGCAAAGCAGCACCTTCCCCTTACACACCAGTGCCTTTCCAGATGTAATACATCATTTTCCTCCTTTACACATGGTCCATAAGAAGCCAGCAGTGTGTACTATCTCAGTCTTTAGCATAGGGCCAGTTATAAGATACTGGATGCCATGCCAGCTGAGCTGGAGGCTCAGTCCTTCCTGACTGAACCCACTTCTTTTCATCCAGCAGTGCTGCAAGAGAAGATGGAAGCAGTGTTGCTGCTCTCAGGTCTCCAACAGACCAGAAAGCCTTTTATTTTCTGTACACCCAAGCTGCCTATGGGAAAGCACCTACATTCCACAGATTTCTCAAAAGAAGGGTCAGTGCTGAAGGAGCTGTTTAGTGCACACTTTTTTTACTCAGCAGGCCTTCCAGTACTAGGTATCATCTGTACTATTCTGATTTTGGCATGGTGAAGATGAAGAGCTTGGCTGTCTCACCAGACTCCATTATCTGCTGATATAACAGCAGGCAGAGAAGCAGCAGTGGAGGGGATGGCCTCTCCTGCTGGAGCCATTCTCCCCTCTTTGCTAAAGGCAGCTCTGGGCAGGATGTGTCACAATTTTCCTAAGGCAGGTGCTGGTTGAGGCAGCCTCTTTGAGGAGTAAAGCACAACCATGCTCTAGAGAACAGGAACATGTGTACCATTCACCCACCCTGACCAGGTACCCTTTCCTGAAATAAGTGTCCTGTCACCTACACCCACTCATTGCCATCTCTCTCCACTCAGTGGCACGTGAAAGGAATAAGTCAAAAAGCATGTTTATATCATCCAGTATGTCCCTGAAATGTGAATATTTTACATGACAGAACTGCACATCTTCCTAACATGTCTTGTATTTAACTCATCTTAGAGATGTAACTGCACCTCCTAGAAAGACTACACCAGCACCAGCTCCACAACCCTCTGATCCACACATCCCCCTCCCAGATCCCCTGTCTGTACAGCTGGCAGTGCATTCCCAGCCTTTTCATCAAAATGACCTAGGGTGCTACTTAACTAATATTTGATAACACAATTAACTTTGGCTGAAGTCAGGCTGGGTGTGCTCAGGAGAACAGCTCAGTTTGCTCCCTAGCAAGGGCAATAACCTCTGTGAGAGAGGGAGCAAGAAGGGTGCATGAAGCCTTCTTTAACCAGCACAGCTGCTGACAAAGGAGGATCTCTCTTGCCTTCTCTGAAGTTAATCCCAGCAGTTAAAAGCAGACCTGTGAAAAAAAAAAAAAAGACAACCATGAATCTGAAGTTACTTTAAAATGCTACTCCAAGGACACATTAGTTCCATTAGAGTCAAAGTATAAGCCAGATGCAATAGGTCGAGTTCTAGTTGAAGACATTGCAGAGAAAGTAAGAGCTAATAATTCTTAATTTGGCATAACATGACATTCCCAACAGCTTCTGTCTCTCCTTCCAGTAATTGCATCTTAGCAGTGTACATATTAAAAAAAAAAAAAAATCATTGCACAAAAGACATTTTATGTCGGGTAAAAAAAAGAGTCTTTAGTTTTTGTAGTGTCACTCTGAAAACTGAAGACTCTTTCACTGAAAAGAAAAATATGCCGATCAAAACACGAAGGAGACAAAACCTCATTCATTCCTTATTTGTTTAAGAATTAGTAAAAAGAAACATTTTTGCAGGAGGCTAAGGCAACAGTAATTTAGACAATAATAAATTGAGCATTGTAAGAATAACTATTCCATTCACTAAAAGATCTCTGGCAAGAAACTTTTCACATGGCATTCAACAGACATTCAAATAAATGAATGAAGTATGCAAGTTAAATTACTTCAAAAATAAAGACTTTCCAGTGGTTTACCATAATGACAACATTGTATAGAAAAATACAATAGCTCTTTGTAGCCTAAAAATTGTCAGTTTTATTTTACAAAGATGACTTCCAAATGCATCTTGTCATGACAATCAAGTCTTGAAGAAAAAACAACCTGGCATTTGATAAATAGATGAAATTAACTGTCATTAAAACCACTTTACTTCTTCCTGCTATCCTTCTCATCTCGGTAGTATCTGGAAAGAAGACTTCAAGGAGGCTCAGTCATTGATGGCAGGATCTAGAAAAGACACAATTTTGCATACAGTTATTTGCTTTCACAGCTTCCAGTGACTGCATTTCACCAACCTCCACTTAACTGGCTTCCTTCTGCCACTGGCTGGAGCACAACAGAACTTCCTACAGTCACCACTCACTGCTGCAATGACACCTCACTCCACAAAAATACTGTAGTGGTTGCAACCTATCACACTAGTAGCACATCCAAAGGCAACATTAACAATGTCCTGTTGTCCCTGTTATCCACCAGCTATGAAATGCTAATACCTGTCAGTGCATCAGCCAGCAGGATCCAGACATTATTCATTAGCATGCAGTTCATTACTGATGAGACTTGGTTGAACTTGAAACTGGTAGATTTCTTTGTAGCTTCTAGAAAATGTACCAGGTGGCCACAGAACCAACACTGAAAAGAGCAAAAACCAGATACAAGTGTTACAAACAAAAGGAGTGAAGAGTAAAACTACAACCGAGTGTTTTCCCAACAAACATTATTTTGTTTGGCTAAGCAAGAAACTTCTTTAAGAGGAAAGGAGGGCATGGGATGGTCAAAAGAAAAGAACAGAGCCTTGCATCATCAGCCTAACTCCTGCGCATCCCCGGAAGGCTGTGTGCATGGCAACCCCATTTCCAACACACCAAGTAATTAATTGTATTCCCACATTAAAGCTACCATGGCACACCTCCACCTTGGCAGATTTCTAGCTGGCTTTAATCTTTTCCATCTTCCACACGCCAGGTTTCTCACACCAACTGGCTCTCAGTGACAGCTGAGTTTTTAGTGCCATCCACCACCTTGATACAAAGGGGCTTTGGACTTTCATCTGCCTTTTGCTTGACTACATTGCCATTTAGTCACTGCACTGATGTAACAACTGCCCTTTCCTCTACTGCACCACAGCTGGACTTCTACTGATGGGACAACAGAAAGCAGGGGTCTTCATCCCTACAAGAACAGAGCTGCCTTTTTAGTTAGCAACCTGCATCCTTTTTCATGCCGAGGACAGAGCATATGGTCCTTGGAAAGGACATCAAAATAAATATGACAGGTCAGTGCAATCATCATCCTGAATGAATTCAAATGATGCCATATCTAAAGTGAAATGTGTGCATCTAATGAAGATTCAAATGACCAAAAGAATCCCCTATCCTTTTATCCCTCTCTGAATTATTTATGAATTCTGCAACCCCAGCTGTTGCCACCAGCCCAAGGACATTATTTTGGGAATGACACTTTATATTAAAATCAGTTAACAAAACAAAACAGTACTCCTTAAAGACCACAGCAGAACATAACACATCTTTTCCCAGCATTCACAAAGGAAAATAAGCAACTATTCAGTTTGTGTTTCTTAACTTGTTTCCATAATTGCAGACACAGATTTCAACCCTGAAGCAGCATGTCAGCCATGCCTTTTCCCCACTGCAGTTAGGTAAGATTCTAAAGTATCTTGGATGCTCCTCCTACTTCTTCAAGGTTCTCTCCCTCTAACAGTTAACCATACCAAAGACTCTGTAACACTATCAGCACTCAACTTAGTGAAAGCTTTTAATACATAATATGGTTGTCCCAAGAAATTATGAACATTCTGCATGTATGGGATTGCTTTTGATAAAAGCAATTATTTGTTCATAAATTAATACAAAAAAGAAACAACAACTGCAAGACATGTAAAGTTTAGGCTTTCAACTAACCATGACATTTAGATTAGCAAACTCTGTGTAGTACTGTCGGCCCATATGAGGACTGCTTTGATTCAGGTTCCATCACTTATTAGTTGTTAGATTTCAAGCAAACTGAAGAGGGAAGGCTTAGCTAGTAAGCACAATTTCCACCACCTACATTTACATGCCCCCCATCCTCCCACACCCTTTCCATCAACTAAAACAAGTTCATAGTTTATCTGCAGAGCAAAGAACACAAAGGTGGAATAAATAGGAAAATAAGATCAACCAATGGTTTTGGTTG
Organism: Florisuga fusca; assembly: GCA_038090715.1. Lineage (NCBI taxonomy): Eukaryota > Metazoa > Chordata > Aves > Apodiformes > Trochilidae > Florisuga > Florisuga fusca. Next base: position 4,051,124 of record JAAWXA010000018.1, on the reverse strand, counting down.
CCACCTTATGCACAGTGGAACCTGACAATTAAATAGGGATAGAGATCTGAACTGTTAGACAAAAACACCCACACCACTAACATTCTGGTGTTCCCTTCCCACTACAACAACATACGGAGACACTGTCTTCCTCAGGCCTGAAATGACCTGTAATTGGTCAAAATTTGCAATTCCCCAAGTGTCAAGGGATATAAGGCCCCTACAGCCTCTTCTCTGCCACAAAGATTACTCTGTTCTTACCAGTGACCTTCATTTCACAGTGTATTTTTCTTTTACCTAGCTGAGCAGCAAAGGGTTTATGTTCTACTCCTAGGATATTACAAAGGCCACAAGAACTTTTAGCTGGCTGATGATTTGGGGTTGGTTTTTGTCTTGTGGTTGTTTGGGTGGGGTTTGTTTTGTTTTGTTTTGTTTTTCCTCCAGTCGCCTGAAAGTAGACTAAAAATTGTGGCACTTCTACCACTGAAAGGAGATGTGTGAATAAACTTAAAAGCTTCCAAGGTACCATTGCCAGAAATCTTGGGTGTCATCCCCAAGGCTCACCAGCCATTTGTCAGCTTCCTGCAGCTGAGAACACACCATCTGCCAATAGTGCCAGGCACACAATTCAGGCCTGAACCAGGATGCCAGGCAGACAGTATCTAACTTATATTTTGGAAAAGCAGCAAGGCAAGAGATGATACCTGTCTTGCAAGTGAAACATGTCAATGGCTTGCAAAGCAGACCCTGCTTTGGTTTAGCTGTCAGCAGCACCTCCAGCAGTATCCACTCATTCAGTTTGGTATCACAGAGCTCCCACAGTGTTATTCAGGAAAAGGAGATGTAGTTAAAACAAACATTTATTTGCCCTTCAGTCTGCATCAGAACTGGCACCCAGCCCTTAACAGTCTTGCTCTTCCTCAGTACTGTGGGAAAGCTACTGAATGAGGACCTCCCCTTCCCATCTCTTGCTGCTGCCCAAAGAAACAAAGAGAACAGGCAGAGAACTTGGGATGTGTAAAATACCACCAGGCAATTAAATGTTACCAGTCTAACCTTAATTGCCCCAAGAGCCTCAAATTCTCCTGTTGTCACTGCTATATATTTGAAATTATTACCCCCTCACCATAATGATTCTCCAATATTTTGCAAATCCCAAGTGTTAGGCACAAACCCTCTCAAAACTACCATTACTTACAGCTGTGACCAACTCCAATGCACCTCATTTCACACTCTTCTGAAAATTAACAAATTAAAACCACAACATCTCATCTCATTCCAGGGTTGCCATTTAACTCTCAGTACCACAGGTTCTCAAGTGCCTCCTGAAATACTTTCTAGCTGTGCTAAAAGAATGACATTTGGAAAAAAAATCACCTGTGTGCTGATACGAAAACATCTTTCTGAAGATTTTCACAAGCTAGCTGGATGCAATTGAAGTCAGCCCTCAGAAAATAAAGAAAATCATCTTTATGCCCAAACATACTCACTAAATGCTTCTGGCTATGACATTATTTCATAATTGACACATTATACACAAATACCTAAAAAAAAAATAATCTTTTCTGTGTATGTCTGGATAACACAGCTATTTATACCCAGTGTTTTTTCAGAGCCTTCACCAAGTTGCACAATGTTCTTGAATACAAATGACAAATAGATCTTTTCAGATTATTTTTTTTAAAAAATGATATTTTTTATGTTAAAAAAATGTACCCCAACACGGTCTGATATGTACACCCATATTAATCTATTAGATGCTTTTCCACATCATACCTATGACACTGCATAAATTACTGTAATTTAAATGAATTACTGCTTGAAAATTCTTATTTGGTAGGAAACATGCAGTGTTACAACAAGGCACAAGAAAGAAAGAAAAATGTGCAGTATGGTAACTAAGTTTTATAACACAGTATATCTAGGTTCTCATAAACCAGCTACTCTAAATTGTTAAAGGACAAGAATATTAGACTGATCACATAGAACACATCAATATGTCCAAGTCAATAATATGAAATTAAATCTACAGTTTATTTTGATACATTTTCATGCCCATATATGCAGAATCCACTTTAAAAATGCCATTAGGCTAGCTGAAGAATATTATTGCAAAAGACATTAACTCCAACAGTAATCCTATCTCTGCCCTGGATAACTTGCATTTTTCTTTTTAAATGTCTGATCTGTAGAAACACATTGGAGAATAAGAATCAGAAGGGAGGGGGGGAGCACAACAAAACCCCCAGCAAGCAAACAAAAAAAAACCAAACCAAGTTTTTGTTACCTTATTCTGCACATTGCTACTGTTTAAAGACGACTTGTTTAAGACTGCACATTTCAAGTACCTAACAGTAAAGAATGAAAAGCTTCTTGCTACAAGCTAAAAAGAAAGTCTTTACCATGCTCCTTGAAGAGCTCATTTTCACATTACTCAGGCTTCATTATGCTGAATCAATATTCGTTTAGTCACTGGGGTTATTGACATATTTTAAAATAAAAGTATACCCTTCAGCTACTGCACTCATTACGGGTAATTTGTCTTGTCAGGGAGCAGGGAATATTATCCCAGTCTTTCAGGGGCTGACAGCCCATGGAAATACCTCCCCTTGGTTACAACTGTAAATAATTTTAAGGTAAAATATTGAAAAATCAATGACTGTTTCCTGCAATCTGTCACAAACAAATCAATCATAATCTGCACAGCCAGAGAGTATGATTTGAAGGAGATGAGAGCAGATGTAATTCTTGGCTGGAATCTCTCATTTCAAAATCACTTCACATAATGGTGTCATCATTTAAACACTTAGCAGTCACTGCAACTGCCACTCATAACATCTAGTTAGACAAAACCACAAGGAAGAGGAGGAGAAATGCCATTGCTGTTATGTAAACAAACACTTTATTTAAATGGTTGCAACATTAACAAATTTCACAGATATAACAGCGAGGCTTGTCTCTCCGTGAAAGTTCAAGATGCTCTTCTTTCTCAACAGAAGATTGCCTATAAATTAGCCTCTCAAAATGCAAAGCCTTTCACAACCAAACTAGGCTTCACAAAAGGTGAGCAAAAACATCTCCTACTCACAGCTATTTCTAAAAACGTTTCTCTTTCATTCACTCCAAATTGCTCATAACAGAATCACACATCGAATTCTCCAGAGATTAAGAAAGGAAAATTGCCTTTGTGTTTTTAAGAGCAATAAGGATTTCAGTGCATCTTTGTCCTCTACACATTACATTTCACATTTAATTTTTATTAAGCACGTACCAACCCAACTTTAGTCTAAGTGACCACTGCAGAGTACAGGGGAAAAAAAGTCAGAAACTACACTAATTCACAAGAAATTTTCAACTTGCACTCAAATAAATTAGCTGCTGTATATGGAATTACACATGTATAAAGGATCAATTTATACATAAAGAATTAACTATTGTGCAGTCAAAATACTATAAACTTATCTTTGTAAATATGAGTAATTTGTATAAAACTTACCTATTTTTATAAACACTAATGCTTGGGCTGAAACTCTTTCCTCATTTGTCGCTCCATCTCACCCCTGACTACATTTTCACCCTCACACCATGGTGTTTGAGAGACTTCTGTACAGATCAGTTAAGATGGAAAAAGCAGCAGACTGGATGAGATAGTGCAACTGCAGTCGTGGACCTAAGCCTGTGTTCCCTGCACAAACAAAAATTGCAAATGCTCATGGAGTGTTTCACTCTGGAGTCCATAATTTGAGCCCTTAATCCTTAATGTGCAGAGCCCGTTATCACATACTCATTTTAATCACATTAACCTTACGGATTCATAATTCTGAATATTTATCTCACAACTGTGAGACTAAGAAAAAATTGCAATCAAAAACATGAAATTATTTTCTTTTTTCTTGAAAAAAATTCCCTTAATACTGTTTTTAAAAATGAAAGAATAGGACATATTGTACATCTAAGTGAACCTCTGCAAAGCCTGCCTCCCTTTAAAGCCTGCCTCCCTCTTCTCTACCTTTTACACAGAAAACACAGATCTATAACTCATTATCAATACACATCAGAACCACTGTTGTCTGTAGCAGCTGGGCTTTTCTTAGAAAAATAAACTATTTTAAAAAAGAAACTAAAGTCTTAGCCCAGAAGAAACAGGTACTGCCTTACGGGCTGCAGAAGTGCAGAAAAACTGCAAATACCAGCTGTAAAGTGAATCAGCTTATCCTGGGGAAAGACCACTCTATTCTGAAAGGAAGCAGGGGGAGGCAGAGGGTGAGGAATGGCTAAAAACTAGAGTAGCTCCTAGAAATGAGTTGCCATGCCTCACTTTCTCCTTGGAGGAGATCTATAATGAAGCTATCCCATAGAGAGACAGCCTCAGGCTCATCAGTCCTTTTAAATCTCCTCACTGGCCAACCAACCTTCAGAGAGAGAAGATCCTGCTCACTACATGAAGCCATTCTGGGAGGGAGGTAGAGCCTTGCCACACTGAACATGCCAGCATCCTTCCCCAATGATATTCCCCTGAGCCAGGTTGTTATTTCTTGTGACATTCACCTAATTAGGTGGGTCAAGAATCACAGAAGATGGAAGAGATCTATTCTTCCTACATGCCAGTTTTTCTCTTTGTAAAAATGAAGGTAGTGGCTCTTCCCCTCTCTTGTAAGGTACTTAATAAATGTTAATAACAATTAAGTCAGTCACATCTCCCAGACAACACTGATTTGACAACTATCAGGGCTCAGGAAGGAGCTCCCACTAGCTCCAGACAGAAAAAGAATCAGAACTTCCATCCCTGGGATGTAAAAGTTTACAGCAGATATTTTGCAGCTGCTCCCCAACTGGGGAAGCCCTAAGAATAAAGAGTGGCCCATGCTGCAGCACTACAGATGTTAATGGAGAGTTCAGGGGTCAGACTACAACTCCTATTTTCTGCTGGACAAAGCATTAAGATACTGCAACAGCTAAGAGGGCTGTCAAGTTCTTCTGGTTAAATGAAAAGGTGTATTTTTTCATTCCACCTTTCTTGGAAAATAAAACAACCAGAGGTTATGGATAGAGATGAAAAAATAGAAGATACTGGCTTAAAAAAAGCTAGAAATATTTCATCCAGTACCCACCTACTCGATTTCCTTCTCTCACTCATACTGTTCAGCCTCTAGTATATGTTCATTTATTTAATGCAACACCACACAATCACTGAACAATGAAGCAGAGCAATATTTAAACTTGTAGTAATATGGATTTTACATTATTATCAGTACCCTACCTAGTGAAGTTTATAAAGTCTCCATGATTGTGTGTTACAGAAAAAAAGAAGAATCCTGTTCTGAAATAGCTTCTGCCTTCCAGTTCTGCTCTTGTCTTCCTCAGCATTGCTTCGATCAGTCTCACTGAGCTCATCTGGAGAGGACAAAGAAGAAAGAAAACCAGACCATGCTGATTACAGTGTTTGTCACCGGCACCACGTGATGTTCTTAACAGGAACACGACTAAAGGGACATATCTGCAAACAATTCATTTTGCATTTTGTTAAAGATGGAACCCAGTATCTCAAAGGGAAGTGCCATAAATTTAATGTGTAACAAACACAAAGTACTTACCATTGAGTCTGAATAGGGCTTAATACAGTTAAACAGAGCTGCAAGTCCAGAGGCATTCTGGCTTCACATGAGGTCTCTTCCTGAACTCAGGCTACAAGGTAGGATGGACTGCTGGGTTCATTTTCCCCATCATGGACCTCGCTGTTTCTGCTCAAGTGTATTCTGTAGAGGCAAGAAATGGACATACAGAGAACAGGGAAATGGAACAAAAAGCTAGTATCTGTCACCAATTTAGACAGCAGATTACACTTACAAACCAGGACTACAGGCTGAGTAATGCAAGCTTCTTAAATCCCACAGACACTATGCTAGTAGCACATCCCACTGGAAAGTGTTCAAGCCTGCATTTACTGAGAGGCACACCATACACAGATTCCTGTGGAAATCACAGATCTATGGGATATGGAAATTTAATGGCATTTAGCTACTGAATGAGTATTACCACTGAAGACTGCTAATCACTTCCCTAACAACAAGTCTTCCCATCATCTTCTCAGCCAGTATACAAGTCTCTCAACCATCCTGCAGCTTCCTCTCAGGCAACTATCCAGCTGATCCCAGTTTAACTTTATTTACAGACACAGAAGCACAGTTTATACCATGGAGATATCATCTGAATTTTAACTGAAGCAAGAAATTACATACTGAAATAAACTTAAGAAAAAGTAAAGGACAAAAAATACCTTAATAATAAAGTTTGAAACCTAGACTCTACAGTGCTGTCCCCTTCCCAAGTGACAATCATGGAACTTAATGCTTAATGAAATTGGGAGAGGGCAAGATCCTCCCTAGACAACAGCCAGGAAGTCAGCACAAACAAAGTCATTCTTGCACCATCAATATCATAAAGATGTAGGGCCCTTTTTATAATGACAGAGTATTCTTAATAAAAGCTTCAAGCAGGTTTTATAGCTGCATATTATCCAATGAAACCAGTAATAAACAGCACTGTAGCATTATTTAGTGCAACTCCAATACGCCAAGAGTCACAACCTCAATTTTATTTATCACACAGGCTAAAATGTTAGTTCCTGGCTTTACAGTAGCAGCCAAGCCTGTAGTTATTTTATCCCAGCACACTGCTGTCTGGATATTGATACTTTGCTATGGGATATGAAAGAAGAACATAGTTACCTAATACAGCTTAATTGAAAACAGAGGACCTACATATTATACCATGTATTATTCTATGCAAAATTAAATCTGAAGGGCATGAAAAGCTCTGTAGATGTCAGCAGAGAATATTTCAGAGGTAAATGCTGGGTTCTCGATCCGAGATAGAAAAGCTGAGAAATACTGTGAAAAAGATGTGCTTATGAAAAGAAAAACCTAGGTTTTGCTCTGTTGGGGAAGGGGAAGAGCTCAGGAGGATGCATCCATCTCCTTTGGAAACAACAGCAGAGTGATGAGTCACACACCTGCTAGGATAGCAAAGTCCCTGTCTGATGATCTGCATTCACCTTGAAGATCTAACTGGCTTGCTTTTATCCTCAGTGTTTTTAATATATATTTACACATACACACACGAAAGAGAATATTCTGGCTCTACAAATACATTCGCCTCATTCTGCAGAGAACAGCTTCAAGAATCACTCACACCTGCATTAGCCACATCAAGGAAATAGAAATGAAAAAGCTCTCATATTAATATAAACCAGAAATGAACTGTTAAAAAGAGTTCCTTGGGTGTAAGGCTAGAAAGGCTACCTGGCTTTACATTTCTCTGCAGAGAGGCTAAATGCCAGTCATGAGGTCTGCAAATGGAGGTCAGTAAAGCAGATAAAAACACAAACATGCCACTGTTAAAAGTCACCCAACTCTAACACCCACGCTGGAGGCCAGACTCCAGCTCTCACCACACTGCAGCACCTGCTGTCAAAAGGGAATTTGCCACCATATGGAAAGCTACAGGCACACGCACATCCCATAAAACAGCACGGGGAGCCCCAGCCATCCTTCCTGCTGAGGTGCTCCTCTTTCACAATAAGGAGCCACCTAGCAGGAGATGTGGCTTGCTTTAAGTGGAAAAACTTGTTTAGACATGAAAGAGAGCAGTTTTTAATATTTTCCACTAAAGTCAACCATTATGAGAGTCTATTTTCTGCATATGCCTGTGAACCGTAAGAAAAATAAACCCTAAAGATGTTCTTAACTGAGTCCATATTACGCCAACAAATTCAAGCAAATCGTGCCATTTAAGTTAATTACAGGAAACTTCAAGGAAACTGAAATACAGTTTCAGGCTCTCCCCTGATACTGTCAAGACTACTGGAGTTACATGTTCAAGACAATACCTCCGTGCTTACAAGGCTTGCCAGCTGCACTTCTGTGCATGCTTTTATTCCACATACTAAACAGGTTTGCTGATGCAATTTAAAAAAAGGACCGAGGCTGATAATCAGGTTTCTTTTAGAAGACAAAAAGTGATTTTACATAGGAAGACTTCCTGAGAAAAACAACTCTATCTACCTAATACCCAATTACCAGACACAAAAGAGTTATTCTAGGTGTTTGGGTGTTTAAACTTTGGTCTCAGACCACAAACACAGAGAGTTCTAACAAGTCCAGTCTTGGGCAAAGCGTGTGCAGACAGAAGAAGCAGAAAAGTTGGGGGTGTCTTGCAGAGCTCTTCCTCAGATCATTTGCTTAGGCTAAGAGCCACCAAAGAGCAGCACTTCCACTGCAAGTACTCACCCTACAACTTCACCTTAGAGAAACCAGCAGCAACACAGACAGACACACACACACCAGTAAGTGTCTGCAGGAAAGCATCACCAAGTTTACTGCCTCTTGCTCAGCTAATAAAGTATTGATTTAGCATAGAAAAACACAAGCCCCCTGCTCCTCTTTGCATGCTAATGATATTTACTTCCATGCTATTGCAAAAGTGAGAAGGGGATATTTTTTCTCTTCATGCTTAATTAAAAAAAAATAAATAGTAACATGTATTTATTTTGCTCTGCTAGGAGTTGCTGATGCTTTTAAATACACTGTATAAAACATGCCTTAGCAGATGTTTCCAGCAGCAATTTCCACTATCACCTACGTCTTAGTATTTTGTTGATAAGATAGCTTTAAAAAGAACAGAGCATCTGGGAGGGGTATTATGATTTTGTTATCATTATTGCTATTTGTTTGGGGTTTTTTTAAGGAGCATTCCCTTTAACATCACATGCAGGTCCCTGGGCAATATATTCCCAAATTGAAGTGGAGAGACAAATTATTCCTTAAGTGTCTAAGGTCAGGTATTATAATAAAGAAATATCAAAAAGGTTTTGACTCAACAACCTCCTTTCTCATCTAACCCTGTGGAAAAAAAAAAAAAAAAAGTTGAGATGATCTCCTAATGCATCTCCCTTCATAATTCATGCCGAAAGATGACATTTTCTCGGGATCTTAATTAAGATAATGATGAACACCTGTGTCGGCATTCTTTGGCAAGACAGCATTATCCATCATAATCTTTTAAGTACTCTCAAAAAAGCCCAACAAAATTGTATGAGGGATCCAATCTGTTGCCTCTCCTTTCACTAAGTTTTACATCTCAGACACACAAGAATGATTACATCTTAAAAGACTGCAATAAAAGCAGGATCGTTAGATTTTTAAGTTTCAACAGAAAGTAGTTATTAAAGTAATTAAATTTAGGTGTATCATATCCAAGACACCCAAGTTTAACTCCATCCACTACAAGACACCTGTAACCAAACCACTTACAGTCAGACACTCTGTGGACTGAGCTTTTAAAATACAGTTGACTGTTATTGCCAAGATCACCCTGCCTCTTTTTCCCCTCCTGGGAAGAAAATATTCACAGCTGATCCCTATTATATATACATAAACTTATTTATTAAGCTGTTTTACACTGTACCACATATGTTTACACAGCCTAAACGAAATTATGGATATTAAACCAGTGTAGAAAAACAAGTATGCAAGTTCAAATACTGCTGCATTTTGAGTCACCACATTTTGCTCAGTTGTCTCAAATCCAAATTCCTCTCAAGTAAAAAAAAAAACCTACGGGTGCCCAGCTACTACAGGAAGCAAAGACTATTTTAAAGAGCCTTGCAGGACCAGTCCATCAGACTGAAAGCTACAAAAATAGTTACTTTAATTATTTATTTATGCAATCTGAATTTAAATTCACAAACATTAATCTAAATAAAGCCAAGAGCACACAGCCAGCTTGTAAACATTACCTATCTTTAAGTAGGAACTCAATGGCAAACATTTAGCTTATTGCACTAACTGCTTAGCTTCCAGTAAGTAATAATAAAAATAAAGTACACAACTTTAATCAACTTTCACTTATACAATTTCCCTAGCAGCTAGAAAGCAGACAAACAATACCAAGAACTTATACATACCTTCAGAAAAAATGAAGAGAAGCACCATAGGTATCCTCAAGCCCCCCATTTGCTAACAGCACACATAGAACTACATAAAAAAGAGCCTTGAAACAAACTTACTTCATTTTCAAAGAGCTGAAAAGTCCTGTGCAGGAGATCTTTGGTTTTCACGTTTTAATATGCTTCTCACAGAGGAAAAAGTCACTGTGCCCAGTCATTCAGTGGTGCTATCAATGTGCAAATAAAGCAGAAAATAGAGACATCCTCAAGAAATGAGTCTCAAATTTGATATAAAGTGAAGGTGACAACCACAGCAATAGAACTATAAGCTAAATATTCCAATATCTTGAAGAATTATCTGCAGTTCTTTTAAAATTGCAATGAATATCATAGTGGTGTAAGGTGGAGGGAACATCAGTTAATAGACAGTTATAATCCTGATGGCATAAGAGTCCTATCACTGCCATTTATTAATCAGCTCTGGTATTATGCAAAGAATTAAAGTATCCATGAACTCGCCACAGTTTCCAAAATGTATGCCTACAGAAGCAATATTAGTAGAACAGGGGGAAAAAACAAAAAAACAAAACAACAAACAAACAAAAAAGAGGGTAATTTTACGTGACATTAACCTTACCTGCTCCTCCTTGAAAAGTCAGATGCCCTGGGAAGGTGGTTCAGACTTGTTTCTACAAAGAAGCAAGCAAGGAAAAGCAGTTATTCGTTCTACTCGCATATAACATGAATGTTACACGTATGAACATTAGGGGATGGTACCTCACTCCTCGAACAAGGGGGATTGTCAGAGGCACTTTTGAGCAGGAACAGAAATGCGGTGCTTCAGAGCAGTAGCAAAAATTAACCCAGGGACAAGTAGCAGTGACACCGAGCAGCTGAAAACTGATCAAAGTGCACACCTGTGTGGATTCAGCATGTAAGAGTGTACCAGCCGGTGCTAGATCCCTCCCGGTTACCGGGAAGAATCCACGTGTATTTTGAAGAGAAAATGCTTCCATTTAAAAAAATAAAAAAAAAATAAAAAAAAAATTAAAAATTTTTAAAAATAGAGAAATGGGGAAAACGCCAAACAAAGCGCTGCTCGACAGCAGCACCGAGGAGTGTGCCGAGACCCGGGCTTCCCCTAATCGCCAGACAACCGCGGGGCCCGGGGGTCACCGTCCTCCGGCAGAGCGCGGGGGGAAGCGGCACCGAGAGCGGCTGCGCCGCCGCCTCCAGGGGAGCCCC